>JAXQKB010000517.1:0-12151 GCA_037042295.1 Irpex sp. Y119-03 | reverse complement strand
TCCTGGCATCTTGATCTTTTTATCAAGTACAACAACCGGAGGTGCCTTAGAGCGAGAGGGTGTCTTGAGAGTAGGCAATGTCTTCTCAGTCTGTTTTCCCTTGCGGGCAACAGACCTCTTGTGCTCGCTGAAATTGGGTTAATACCAGCAGAAGTGTAACCAACAATCAAGAGACTTACGTCTTACTAACTTCCTCGACCTCGCTGTCCTCAATGAACTCCTCAGACTTGATCACCTTTCTAAAAAAAGATAAGTCTTCTAGTATGCAAGTATGCGCGAAATACAACTCACTTGGGCTTGGACTTGCGTTTACGGACAGGTGTGACTGGTTCAGCCTGGAAGGCATCCTCGTCAACATCTTCCTCTTCTTTGACAGCGGCTGCGGTGTCAGCTTCTGGTGAGAAAGGAGTGGCAGATCTATAAAAATGTTAGCCCAGGACATATAAATTAGCTTTATCAGCTGCACCTCTTTCTTGGATTCTTCCTATGTGTGAAACTATGAGAGAATGCCATAATATGTTTGCACAGAGCTTACTTAGGAGAAGGAGTTGGTGGCGTGGCCATTGTCACGCCGGTGCGTCTACTAAAGAAACATTGGCTTATAGAACTCTTTCAAGTTTTGACAACAACTCACCCTCGGACAGGACTGGTCGATGGCCTTGTAAAGGCCACATGATCAGGGCTAACACAGTCAGTAGGCGTACTCAGTCTGATATAGATAGAATACGTACCTGCTATCAACCTTGTCAATTTCTGATTCGACGGGCTCCCCCTCGTCCTCCAGCTGGTCTTCTTCTTCTTCTTCCTCTTCCTCTTCCTCAATGCCCAGATCGCTTCCGTTGTTATCGTCTTCAGCCTCCATGGAAATTGGAATCCACTCGCTAGAAAGAATTTGATTAACTGCAAAGAAGTTGACACTTTCAAGCATTAAACATACCTGCCCAGGGAGGCCTTTTTCTGAAGCCGAGTTGACGTCCGAGTATTGGTTTTCTTTCTAATAAAGCTGAACTTTAAGCAAAAACGAAGTAGAGTCAACAAAAATGGAAAACTAACGGAGTCTCGTCCTCGGATACTCCACCATTCTCCCATTCCTCTTCTTCGTCGGAACTGAAAGCAACCTGTTTACCACTATCATACCAGTTAAGTATTGAAATTATTAATATACGAGAAAGCCACACACCTCTTCTTACGTGGTGTAGTAACTTTAGCACCACGGGAACCACCTCTGCCTCTGAACATAGAAAGTACTGAGTCGAGGACATGTAGAAACGGCAACATAAACTTACCGGGCGGCACCACGGCCTCGACGAGCAGTTCC
The DNA here is from genome assembly GCA_037042295.1 of Irpex sp. Y119-03. NCBI lineage: Eukaryota > Fungi > Basidiomycota > Agaricomycetes > Polyporales > Irpicaceae > Irpex > Irpex sp. Y119-03. The sequence goes on along the minus strand of JAXQKB010000517.1, from coordinate 10,833 downwards.
TGCCATGTAAGACAAAGGTAGAACAAAGGGAGGGGACTGGTTATTTTGAACGAGAATCTACGAGTCAAGGGCTATATAGTGCCTTCTGCTTACGAGTTATTTTCTGTTTCTCAATGTCGTACGATCTTCTGAAAGCATTTTTGGTCAAGTAAGACGTATGACAACTCATGAAGCTAACTGTATATGATACTTAGCTTGTACTTTTGCCTCGGGAGTATGTATGAATCAGCCCCAAAACTTCGTAGAGATGCCCCAATGGTTTCACCTTGTGTGTCCTGACAAATGTATTTTGTTGACCGAGACAAATTGATGAGAGCGAAGTCTCTGAACCTATAAAAATGAGTCTCACCATCACAAATTTCAGGGTTAAGACAAACACATGTTCATGGCATACCTTGTTCTCCCCAACTTTTGATACTCTCTTACTAAGTACAACTTCATAACATTACTAATACTCAAACTCTTGGGGTAAGACGTGTGCAAGCTGACCAACTCTTGAAAGAACTTATACTCGAAGAACACAGAGGTTTGTGATCCTTCTACTTGCAGACTTCACACGATCTCTACCTAGCTGAGATGGCCTTGAGGTTGATGTACCGTCAGCCCGAGAAATATGGTTTGTGTGACATTGCAAAATGATTCCAAAAAGCTGACAAGTTGATATCTACAGAGGTCATTCTTCAAGAGGCCATTCAAGAGTCGAAGAACTCACTCCAAGGTCACAGGCAGCTTGACAGTCTTTCACGAGTACGTCTTATTTCCTGAACGCCGTATTCCCACTGGACTGACGTTTGTTGAGCCTGAGTGCTTGAAAAATATCGCCCAAGTTTACGGAAACAAGTCCGGGGGAAAGAAAGAGCTTATATACAAGCAACTTGATCTTCGTGTCTCTGAACAAGAGGAGATTGTTGTAACTGTGCAGGGATTTGTGCTGCGCTGTGGATTGCCTCCCATTACCCGTGCAGACCAGTGAGTTGCTATTAAACCAGCTTCACATTATTTCCTCACATTCGCATAGACTACCCAAGAATCCAATGACGGCAAAACAGTCCGTGACACTTACCGGCTTGGGAAGCAAAGAGTTCGAGGCAGCTGCCCGAGCTATACTAGCTATACATACCATGTTTAGCTCCACCTTGCCAGAGGACGCTCTTGTTCCTTGGAAACCTCACAAGGACATGGACTTCGTTTGTCTTGAGTTTTATAACAGGTACTTCAAGAGCGGAGATGATGCAGGATCTGCTGTACTAGACATTGGCGCAGATCTCGACCCCTTGGGTGTTCTTCGTTCACGCTGCCCTCTAGGAGAACACACGGAGGACAACGTGGTACTATACTTTGAACGCAAGACTGACAACACCGGGTATTGTCCAACATATTACAAAATTGTATAAGCTAATATTGGGTATGCAGGACGAGAACTTACACGTCTTGTAATCCTGTCACGGTTCGAGTTGGCCAGCTAGTGGAAGTACAAGCATCTTTCTGCGTGATACCTATCACAAAAGGAAGATACATTATGCTTTGTAAACTGCGAGCAGTCTGTGTGCTGGGCACGCAAGTTCAAGACGTAAGCATTATTGATTCGTGACAGCAAGCATATCTCATCTCACGTTATCACACACAGGACCTCAATGACGAGATATTCAACAGCATCAAGTACACTCCGCTGTCTCCCACTAAAAAGACCAAACGTAGTGTCGGTTATGCCACCCAAGAAGATATGATGTCAACCGACAGTACGGTGCTGGGTATCAAGAGACTTAGGTTAGACGACACCACAACAGAGTAATCATGTCAACAGATTCTTGATTGTAAAGACGCATAGACAATCTCCAAGACTTTCTGCCACACAAAATATCTTTGCTACATACATTTCAGAATACATAATGATGTTTTTTCAACATGCGCGTGAGTTTACAGAGTGTATGTTCTGCTACAATAGGCGTCCATTGCAGACGATCCGCCTGCTCCTGAGTGAGCGCCGCCAGCACATCGCCATAGAATTTAACAAAGGCAGCTGCAACTTCTCTCCCCGAAGACGAACCAGCACAATACCCCGCTGCTACCAATCCAGCCTTTCCTCCAGCTGCCAGCTCACCGACAAGTCGCCCTATCTGTTCAACTGAAGGGGCATCAACCAGACCCGCGGCATGCATATCTGCCAGCAACTGATAAACACAAAGTGGTCCAACACCATCCCACACATTCGTCTTCTCCCCGGTCTTCACACCCCGCGTATGCTTCTTCAGAGCACGAAGTTCTTGGAGAGCGACACCAAACGGTCTGGACGGCGGCCATACTGCTTCCGCCATCGTTGAGACAGCCCAGTAGTCGGGATAACGGTCCCAGGTCCTCGTGTCGATATTAGTGCCAAATGCTTTCTTGTTGCAAATGTAACGTTCCGGGAGCCTAGGATCGGCCGCTGCCCTAGCACCATTGATATACTCTGCGTACTCCTCCACGCTTGAGAAGCTGACGTTAGCCGGAGGGTTGTCGATAAACGAGCCAGTATTGAAGTGAATGAACCGGTACACCTGCAAAGAGAAGAAGCCCTCACGGCTCTGTGCAAACTGAAGTGACATTGTACTCATGATCCGTCTGGATAGAGACATTTCCCGCAATGGCAGGAACTGATCAGAGTTGGACACCATGAGAGTTTGAGGAGTAGACAGCCCTGCCATGGACATGTTCCCTTTCGCCAGCCGTTGAGCGACCACAAAGGCATCTTCAAGGAGACGAACCACGGCCTGGACTGCACGATGAGTCTTTCCAACGGGCTGCAATCAGTGGTTCAATGAGACAAAACATCGGTATGAACACATAGAGCACATACCTGCAAGACAGTGGGTGCTGCACCAGCGGACGTCTGTTCGGGCGAGGGCAACAGGGCAGGGGCAGCAGTGCTTGTGGAGGCAGCATCCTCTTCAGCGGCAGGACCTTGGCCAGGCACTGCAGCACCGGAACTGTCTGGAGGCAAAGGAACGGTCGGGATATGTTTCGCTTTTCTCGACGCTGCAACAAGCACCCTTCGCAGACTGGCTTGCTTTATTTCACTGGCAATCACTCCATGAACGTGATCACAAGTAGCCTTGTATCGCTGCATATACGCGTCCTGGAGAGCATCTAGTTGCACGACCAAAGAGGGGTCCTCTTGGGTTATGGCAGCCAAGTCGTGGCGCAGATCATCCAGGTAAGCTGGGTTGAAGACAGTGTGAGACGAAGCCTCTGCGTCGGATATTCGGGGACAATCCTCAGTGAACAACCAGGAGGGGAGTACCATGTAAAGGTTCCAGACGGACGGCATAAGCAAGGATCCAGCTCCCAAGTATTGGAGGAAGACATCTGTGAGTTGAACACGAGCTTGCGCCATGAACGACGAACTGGACCCCGTCCAGTAGTGTAGAACTCTCCGAACGGCCTCGACAGTCTCGTCCGGGATTTGATACCGAGCCAGCCTCGCCTGTCTTCCCGACGTCCCGTGAGCTCGCACCTCCTCCGTATACACACTTGCCTTCATGGTGTGACCCTTGATAAAGTCGATTGACTTCAACACAAGTCGATCACCGCAAGCAAGCGATGACCGGACTGTCTTGGTGAGTCTGGTCAGCCAATCACGTGAGGAAACCTTCGACGACTTGTCGTCAACTATACTGCGACACCGACCATCCACCAGAGAGTCGATGCATTCGGCCACGCGTGACCGAGACAGCATAATTCGCTGTCTGTGGAAGTTTATCCAAACAGACTGCCCAGTGCAGTAGTTGAGCATATCCGCGATAGACGACGAATACGCCGGCAAGTCAACGTCACTGAGGACATGTCCAAAGGGCACCGTACGAGAATCAATCGCGTCGAGGGAGTCAAGAGCACTAGAGAGCACCCGGGTGGATGCACTGTCAATGTCCACAGAACGCAGCTGATGTAGCAAGGCATGAGATGCCGGGACGAGGGCTCGGCCGAAGAAGAAGTGTCCTGTATCAATAGACTGAGATTCGCCATGCCAGTATCTAGTTACAACGTTTGATCTTACGCTGTGCTCCGCGTGTACGGTCTTTAATGTGGCCAGTTGGTCTACTCGATCCATCCTCCATGCTCTCACCCTCAACACTCTCTGTAGCCTGCGTGGTATCCAGAACATCCATGGCCGGATCTCCGTGTTCAACATGAACCTCTTGACGAAGCAGATGGCGCGGAGGCGCTCCAACATAGAACGACGACATTTCGTTGTTGACCGCATCGTCGGCAGAATGCTCCTAAAAGCGAGCGTTAACGAAATCACTGTCACGAAAGGAAGGACAAGCATACACTGGGAGTATGATCAACAAAAGGCCTGCCAGCATTTGCGGTGCCGAGAGGAGAAGCAGCAGCGATTCGCAAGCTTGATCCCGAAGGGAGAGGCGCGGCCTCACAACGCAAACTAGACGGCCTCCCTCCACGAACGCTGTCTGTCCCCTGTACATCAGAGCCATCCTCAGGAGGACATGCACGAGTATGACGAGAGGCTCTGAGAGTTGTAGTGGATGGCGTCGGCACACGAGCAGTAGTTGAGACTCGCGAGGGCAGAGATGACGACGAGGGCAACAAAGGATGCACAAGGGAGTTAGTCACGGAGCTTCGACCCGACCGAGAAGGCAGAGAAGGCGTGCTGGTTCCACGTGTTGCTAGAGCACTGGACCGCCTTGTGGTGCGCCTGGTTGAAGATAATATCAGCTTTAAGGAGGGGTTAGTTAAATACCACCAGTTTCAACACGGACCTGGCATTATGTGCAAGCTGCTTTACAATACGTCAGAGCGCACGGAATAAAAATCATTATACGTTACGTACCAAGGACTCCGGGTCAACTTCTTCTTCACCAGAGTTATCGAGGGACGGGTCCTGTTGCGAAGGAGACAAAGTGGACTGCTCGCTGGTAGAGGGCACACCCTCGTGCTCTGACACATCTCGGTCGCCTGAGGGTACCGCCTCAGCAGAGGGGGATCGCGGGGGGTGGGCTGCACGAGAACTCTCAGCAGCAGTGCGGCCCCTCTGCATCGCGGCCTGCAGTAGACTGAGATTTCGGTCGACCATGGGAAAACAGTCGTTGACCCTCCCTTCAGCACCTGCTAGAGCAACGTTTTCCAGCCGGCTCCCTGTGAAGAGACACAATCAGCGACCAACAGCTGCACAGCCGTCGTATACTCACGTTTGGACGGGTTTTCCTCGACGGGCGACGCATCAGTGACCGGTCGCTTGGACGCCGTATTCGATGGCCCAGCACGTCCTAGTCGCAAAGTCAGACTTGAATCAAACCTCATACAGAACGTGCCAGACGTACCTTTACCCGGACGGCCCCCCATCTGCTGAGTAGTCACGTCCCATCCACTGTACTTGTTCTCCCGTACAGAGGGTATACCCTGCATGAGATGATCAAACAGCACCTTCAGCAGGGCGTCCTGTGCCGGCCTGTGTCGCTCAGAGAACGGTGCCTGCACTTTGGTATCCGGGGCTTTCTCCCATGGCTCAGGCGACACCCTCTTGCCGTCGAGTACTACAGAGAAGGCATCCAGGAACTTGCGACTGTCGATTTGTATGTCGAGCGAGGGGGGGAGCTGACGGAAGTCGTGGTGAACTTTCTGCAGGGCGCCACGAACCATGAAGTTGAATAGGGATACGTCCTCCATTGTAATCCATCCGTCCTGTCCATAGTTGGCATAACCCGACCACTTCTTGCCGTCCTGGTTGAAGGTCGGTGCACCCGTCATTTCGGGGGCAAGGTCAGATGTGTGATTCGAGAACGGCTGCGCCGAGTATGCGAGTTTCGCTGTTCCCGTCATCAGAGGCGTCGAGGGGTAGCTGATGAGCATCATGCGGGTCTCCCAAGGGTAAATCTCCTGGTCGTCTGGGACTAGAGGTGCGGTACCCCCATGGCGCAGCAGACCAGAGAAGAATAATTGAGTCATATACTCCAGGCGGACCCAGACACCTTGCCCCAGGAAGTGAAGACGACCGGGCTCGCGGCCTGGTCCTTCTTGCAAGTCAGACAGACAAGTAGCGCACGAGAATCCAGCTACAAAGTCGTTCTGGTCTATGTGCGGTCCACCAAAAGACCCCATAGCCTTGTCAAGGCCGACCTCTTCGATTCGAATTAGTGTCCACGTAGCCGCATAAGCAGGACGAAGTTAGTGCTTACCCTTGCTGACATGCTGGGGACGTGCGATGTTGGTCTGCATAGGCCCCCAATAAGCATTCATCCGAAATCCGAGGCGCGGTGTGTTAATTTGGTCGCCATAGTCTCTGAATGCTTGTATAACGTCCGGTGGCCCCTGCAGTTGCCAGGCAACACAATTTATCTCCGTATTTGCCTGTAAATTGTTAAAGAGGCGAAGATGGATGCGCGAGAAGTCAGACGTACATTCAGGTACCCTCGAATCATTTTTTGATATTTATCTGGACCTCCTTGATACGTCTTGAGCTTGGCAGGAGGGGCGGATAAGGTGCGCGTCTGCTGCAGCATGCTGTTATGCCCATAGCAGTGAGGAGCACTCTGCAACGACTCGGCACGCGGGTGATCCTCGAACCCGACTTTTTCAGCAGTGCGCTCCTCTTTCTCCCCAAGCATGGCGTCTCTCGCGACCTCGACATTCTTCAGCAAGCGGAGAACGTCCTCAGGTGTATAGCCAGCTCGCATGAGGAGCTCGGTCTGTGCGATGGACTGCTTAACCAAGCTATACAGCAGATATTAATTTCTGATTACAGCGCCAACACAGATCTACCTACTTGACACCGACTAGTACTTGGAGACAGTCTCCGAGTGGATCGCCCTCTCTATCAATTGGACGCGCAAGAAGGGCATCCCCTGGCAACAATTCGAGAAGACCGGCAAGTCCTACAAAGAGACGTCAGCAGCAGGAGTAAAGATATGAGACCATACACACCAGCAATCGGGCCAGAAGGGACTTTCTGAGCATCCGAGATGCGATCAAACACCTCCTTCCCTTCGTGCGACGAATCGACCAAGTACACATAAGTACTGCTGGTTGGGAGCTTTACTTGATGAGAGGGATGAATTCCGTCAAACTTGTACAGGTCGGGGAGTGCCCGCGAACGACGGGGTAGCTTGACTTTTGTGAGCCCACGAAGGACCGGGGAGCCCTTCTGACACTTGACGGGATAGACCTCGGATGCCGTACTGGTCATCTGCCCGAACAAACACCATGAGTGAAAGGTCGTATAAAGGGACTACGGCACAGAGAACAGGGCCTCCACTACGCGGTACCCGGCGACGACGCCAGATAGCGGTGCGAAAGCGACGAAGACAAAGGCCAAGACGACGAAGAACGCGATCACACCGGAGAAGAGGACAGGGCCTATACCACACGGTACCCGGCGACAACACCAGACAGCGGAGCGAAGACGACGAAGACGAAGATGAAGGCAACAAAGTCGTCCTCCGGGCAACGACGAAGAAAGAAGTCACGTCATGGGAAGATGGCATGGCCTGCACGACACGGTACCCGGCGACGACGCCAGATAGCGGGACAGAGACGATGAGGATGAGAGCGATGAAGGACAAGTCCAACACCCAGCGCCTCTATTGCCATATTACATACAGACATTTACGAGTCCTGTCGAGGAGGCGCCGTCCGGACGGCGCCTCCTTGACAGAACTCGTAATAAGGGTGACTCATCCCGATTAAAGGCCAGACATTTGCAGAAAATATGAGGATGCAAGGAAACTCACCACCGCACCAATCCAGCACAGGAACAGACAGTACAGGAGGTCTGGACACGAAGGGAGAGGAGGCGAGAGCGAGAGCGAGAGCGAGAGCGAGAGCGAGAGCGAGAGCGAGAGCAAGAGTGAGAGTGCGAGAGAGGGGAGGAGCAAGGAGTGGAAGATCGTCTGCAAAGACCTCCTAAAATATATCCTCTGGAAAATTTTGAGCAATGGCTGGCCCCATTGGCGGGACGTCGGCATTGATGCGAGGCACAAGGCTCACTGCACGATTAACGATCATTCATTGGATGGTAACAGCTCCCGTACCTAGCTGATCAACCTCACCCATTGGCAACCACACTAGCATGGAGATATCGGATGGTGGACAAAGACAAAGTCTCCGATAGGCCGACGGACCGTCAGGATCCTCATGGCACAATGCCGATGGTGATCAAAGGAGTGGAAATGATTGATGTCGCGCACAAACACTAAGAGCTCCGGGAGCCTGACAGGGACGGCGATATCGGGCAACCAGGTCGTCCAGATCCTACAGATGCAACTGATCATTAATCTATAGATAACTAGGGGCCAATGTACATACGTCATACATACCGCAGAAGGAGGAGGAGGAGGACCAGAACCAAGACGACGACGACGAAGAAGAAGAAGACGCCGTCGAGAGGACTATGGCCACGTCTCCAGCCCCGGTACCCAGCGACAACGCCAGATAGCGGGGTAGAGACAAGGAGGAGGAGAAGGGCGGCGACCAAGACCATGATGACCAAGACCACGACGACCACAACGACGCCACCCCACGCTCAGTACCCAGCGACAACGGCGAACCCAGCAACAACGGCAACGACCACGAGGACGACGACGCCGACGCCCCCACGCCCGGTACCCAGCGACAACGCCAGATAGCGGGGCAGAGACAGGGAGGAGGAGAAAGGCGACGACCAAGACCACAACGACGACGAGGACACCCCCACACTCGGCACCCAGCGACAACGGCGACGACCAAGACGACCAAGACGACGACGACGACGACCAAGACGACGACGACGACACCCCCAAGCACGGTACCCAGCGACAACGCCAGATAGCGGGGCAGAGACAGGGAGGAGAAAGGCGACGACCAATACCACGACGACGACGAGGACACCCCCACACTCGGCACCCAGCGACAACGGCGACGACCAAAACCACGACGACGACCACGAGGATGACGACGACGACGCCCCCACGCCCGGTACCCAGCGACAACGCCAGATAGCGGGGCAGAGACAGGGAGGAGGAGAAAGGCGACGACCAAGACCACGACGACGACGAGGACACCCCCACACTCGGCACCCAGCGACAACGGCGACGACCAAGACGAGGACGACGACGACACCCCCAAGCCCGGTACCCAGCGACAACGCCAGGTAGCGGAACGGAGACAGCGAGGAGGAGGAGATGGCAGGTGAGAGAGAGAGAGAGAGAGGCAGAGGCTGCGCCCACAACGGCTAAGTCCCTAAGCGCCTCCATTGGTGGGATGTCAATGACGCTGTATGGATGCCACAGGCGCCCATAACTTGTCTCTTGCCGTCGTGTACGCCGTGCGTGGATCATCCGCCGCGTCGTCCTCGTCGTCCTCGTCCTCGTCGTCCTCGTCCTCGTCGTCCTCGTCCTCGTCGTCCTCGTCCTCGTCGTCCTCGGCCTCGTCGCCCTCGCCCTCGTCGTTCACATCGTCCTTGCCGTGCCAACCGTACCCTCTCTTCTCGTCGTCGTCGCCAGCACTCGCAACTCACTGTACGCCGTGTGTGGATCATCCGCCGCGTCTTTGTCCTCGTCTTTGTCCTCGCTCTCCTTGTCGTCCACCTCCTCACCGTTCGCGACGTTCTCGACGTTCTCGACGTCCTCCACATCACCCTCGCTCTACTCGCTGTCGTGTTCTCGTACTTCGTGCGAGCTTCTTAATCTCGCTGGACGCCGCGCGTGGATCATCCGCCGCGTCGTCTTCAGTCGTCGTCATCGTTGCCGCCGTCGTCATCATCGACCTCCTTGTTTCTGGCACAGTCCTCGTCCCCACCGTATCTCTCGATTCGCTCAGCGCCGCGTACGGATCATCCGCCGCGTCGTCTACGTCTTCAGCCTCGCATCACTCTCTTCCGTTGTCCTGCGTCTCATCGCCGCTGCTGTCGCATTATCTCTCGACTCGCTCGACAGTTACCGGTACCCAGGCTCGCCTCTTGTCGCTGTACGTGGGTCACTCTACATGTTGTCTGGCTTCTAACGTCTCACTTCCCCATCCAGCTGGCTCTCTCGTCCTCTCACCTCCGTTGACCGCATCCAAGAGCTTTATCTGCGGCCCCGTACGTGGATTATCCGCTGCGTGGCTATTGCAATAAACAAGATTCGCGCACTCACTCGACTCTCTGCACGCCGTGTCGCCGAAGTCCATTCCTCCCTCGCACCGTCGTCTTCATCTATCGTCACAAGGTGCCATACCTGCCACATTGTGCGTCATTATCTCTAGATGCCCCATACCGCGCCCTGATACTGATCCTCATGTAGCTGGTTTTCATCACCGTGCGTTGATTATCTGCCGCGTTGCCTGCCGCTCTCGCCCCGTGCAAAACCTCTACGACCTAGTGAACTTACCGTAAGTGAGTAATGAGGCATGAAAAAGAGCTTTTCGCTAAAAGTATTGAAAACGACGTCTTTAGGCCACAATGTCCATATTCCCCTGCCTATTTGATAGCCCTGCCGTTATCTGGGCCACGGAGGACGACCTGCCCGAGAACCCAGGTCTCTATGTGTCACCAAACGCCCACCGTCTCCCAACGATGGCATTAGGGACGGCCATGGAGGAAGCAATGTCCGCTACGCCACCATCGCCGTGGACCTGGTTCTATACCCACATATCCCGACAGGACAGGTACTGGACGTCGCTCTGTTCATTCGAGGCTGACTGCGACGGGCTGCTCGAGCCGTTATCGGACTCGAAACTCATACCGGTATACACGGCAACTGGAGCAGAAGGGTGGGCCTTTCGCGGTGCTCGTAAATGGAAGGCCCTCGAGGATCTACTCGTGAAGGTCATGGAGGCAATGACGAAAGCCTTCCCGTTGTCCAACATGACCCCTCTGCTCGT
>JAXQKB010000502.1:0-12724 GCA_037042295.1 Irpex sp. Y119-03 | reverse complement strand
CTCCGCCGAAGCCAAAGCACTCGCCAAAGGCAAGGGCAAAGCCAAGGGCAAGGCCAAAGCCAAGGGCAAGGGCAAGGGCAAGGCTGAGGCTGAACCCGCGACTGAGCCCGAGGCCCCGCGTGAGCCCAAGCGCAAGCGCAAGCCCAAGGCCAAGAGTAAGGACAAGGGTAAGGACAAGGCCGCCGGCGAAGACGCCGCCGACCCCATTCTGGATGCCGAGTTCGTGCCTACTCAGCGCGTCGATTCTGACCCTATTCAGGATGACGAGCTCGTGCCTACTCAGCTCGTCGATCATGACGCATTGTCTCGGGCCCTCGCAGAGAGTCGTCGGACGCTCGACGCCCATCGTGCGCAGTTCGGTAAAGCTGGTCAGTCGTCTGGTATGGCTGCCATGGCTGCTGCAGTCCACTCGCCGGCTGAGCCGCAGACCTCCCTCCCTGCTCGCTCCGCCTCACCAGACATCGCGGTCTCGTCCACTACCTCATCAGCGTCGGCAACCGCGCCTATCCCTCCTCCCTCCGCCAGCCAGCTCTCCCGCTCGCCTTCCCCGCCTGCTTCTCGGGGCGATCCGATGGATCTTGATGCAGACGACAAGATGGACGTCGATCCCACGCAGTCAGATCAGTTCAATTGGGACGAGCTCGCACACCTGCTGGACAACGACGACCCGACTGAGTGGTCCTTCATTCGCGACTGCTTGACCGAGGAGATGGACTTCAATGACACTTCCATTGACTTCCAAAAGAAGTTCGGCAAGCCGTTCGAGTGGCAGAAATGGCAGCAGTTGGGCATCGAGTTCGACCCTAACGATCCGCAGAAGCACTTGACTATCGACTGCGTCGAGTACTTCGATAAGCTGCTAGACTCGTGGCGTCGCCAGGCGTTGACCCCAGAGCCCAATGCCGAGGAAGAAGACGGTAAGCGTGGTCTGTTTTAACAGAAGCAAGGTTATTAATTTTTTGTAGATCCAGCGACACCGATGAAGCTCCCAGGCAAGCGAACCAAGTCTGCAACTCGCTCTTCGTCTTCCGATCGAGTGGTGTCGCCTACCCCGGCGCCCAAGAAGATACGCCCCGCCATCGACGACATCAGAGACCAGAGCAACGTCAGCGGAACTATGATTCCCGCGCTTCCGGACTTACCCAGCAGCAAGCCCCCGAAGAGGAAGGCTGCTCAAAAGGCTGTCGAGAAGATGGCTGGAAAGGCTGTCGAGAAGAGCGCTGCAACGGCTAACACTGCGTCTGGCTCTCGTCGCCCTCTCGGCTCCGGTAGTTCTCACTCTCGCAAGGCCTAGTCCATCCTACAAGTTCTCCCCTGGTCAACGTTCAACCGTTCGACCCATATCGCATCTATCATGAACTTGTGGATGATTCGAGGCTGCTGTCGGTGGGGTGCTCAAATGGACTTTTTTTTTGTAATAATAACATTTGTACGCGTATATCATTGATATGTTTTGATTCGTTGGAATGTGATTTGCTTTGTCTGCGTTCGATTATGGTGTGTCTTTGAGATTAAGCGGCTAAGCCGCCTATCCCTGTGCCTCAACCAGACAATCACTGACAGCCATTATCACTCCGGGGAGGCACTCTGCGGCTAAGCCGCACACTCACTGCCTGCAGCCTCATCCCATCTACCCACTCTGCGGCTCAGCCGCACACTCACTACCTGCAACCTCGTCCCACAGAGGCACTCTGCGGCTAAGCCGCACACTCACTGCCTGCAACCTCATCCTATCTACCCACTCTGCGGCTAAGCCGCACACTCACTACCTGCAACCTCTGTCCCAGAGAGACACTCTGCGGCTAAGCCGCACACTCACCGCTCATGAGGCATTCCCAACTACGTACTGGTGCGCACGGCTAAGCACGCCACCCACAATGCCACTGCAATGTCTCCCTCGCGTGCTGCCCGGCTAAGCCGCACACTCACCGCTCATGAGGCATTCCCAGCTACGTACTGGTGCTCACGGCTAAGCACGCCACCCACAATGCCACTGCAATGTCTCCCTCGCGTGCTGCCCGGCTAAGCCGCACACTCACCGTTCATGAGGCATTCCCGGATCCCTTCCATTGTGCACCTCGTTGGCTAAGGCGGGAAAGTCCTCCCGCATGACTTCACAACGCGTGGATCTGCGCTACTTGAAGCCGTATCTTGTGATCGCTCGGGGCTGTAGAACTAGAAATGGTGAACGTAATGCGACATGTTGAGAGCTCCTCCACATCATTCAAGTCCACGATGTTGCAACCAATGGGTCGTGACAGGCCATGAACGGCAGCAGCCGATCAGGCCTGTTCACGACCTAAAGGATGCTACATTGCTCGACTTATACAATGCGTTGTCGCTCCCGCGAGCCGCAGCGTTCCGTGTCAATCGTCGCTAGCCCGCCATCGCTCCAAGGGCATCAAATCTCCGGGTCGGCCGGGAGTACGGGACTCACATAAATCATTATAATATAACATGCTGCTCAACTCCGTAGCCCCGCCCCTCGAAAATCGACCATGGCCAGTGAGTGGCTCCCAACTCGCAACTGGAGCCTCGAACAGTTCGTCGAGACCGCGAAACAAATCCTCCTCTCAGGTCGAGACGATGCCATTCACCGATTTCTTCAGTTTGTCCTCGCAGGCAAATCTTTCGATCCTGCAGGCAGGGCGAAGCGTGTACGTTTGATTCCATCCATGCATACTCCGGCCGTGGACACTCTTCGCTTGCGTGCCACGCGCGATTTCGACTCTCTTATCGGGATCACCACCTCTCTTCCATTCCGCCGCGCCATCGCAATCTATCCGCTCCCAAACTTTCAAGATACACTGCGCAAATCCAATCATCTCGTCAAGCAGATACGTTACCAGGTGATGTATCCTCTGACATGATTTCGCCTTTGATTCTCACCTATATGAAACTTAGGGATGGAGCGAAGCACGCGATGTCGAGTTACATCTCATCCCAAATACCTGTTTCGCGAAGCTTGCCCATCGTGCCAAGATTCTTATTTTCTTTCCAAAGCTCTACGTTCCCGGGCTAGGCGTCCAATTATCGCAGGAGCACCTACGGGCATTATACTTGTCTACCCGTAAAGCGTTCAAGGCCTGTTGTCCGGAGCACATCTCTCATTGGCATCCAAACTACACGACAGCCTTTGAAGCGGCAAAGGACAAAACCGGCAAGCTTCACTTCTCCACTGTTGACATCTCCGCCTCTCTCCTCCCCCGATTTACGGAACGTCTTCGGAGGAGGCTGCATCGCTTCCCCGAATTCGAGGACTTTTTCTTCGTGACGGAATACCGTGGTCTCAAGGGTCAAACCTCTCATGATGGAGCTGAGGCCGCGGGAATCTATGGCGCCTACGACGCTCTCACCGTTGACCTCAATCTTGACGATATCAACGACAACGAGTGGTTTGTCGATATTGGGCTCGAGCTTCATGCTCCCGGAAAGGTTTTGCAATGGACCGAGGATGCCCACGGACTTCTGATGGAGTACCTTTTACCAAACTTGAACCGTCATAACACACGCAAACTTATGAAGTCTTCCCGCTGGTCAACCGATACCGCCGCGCTCCTGTACGATCTTGCCGGATTTCGCGTGCCGTTGGGCGGCCATCCCGACCACGATGGGATACGTTACATCAATGTGTATACCACTGACAAAGGCCCCACGTACCAACTCCACCGAGGGGCCTTCGGCTATCACAAGCCCCTCGATGTATTGCCGGATGCCATACATGGACTCTTGAAAGACGTCTCTCAACTTATGTCCATCTATCGTCACTGCTGCTATAACGCCGCTGGAACTCAAGAAGGTTGTACGAGGCTAGAAATCAGAGTGCCCTTGATGGCGGCGTACGATCGAATCCGTGTCTTTCCTCGAGACCTGGCGCGAGACACCGTTGTGGCCCTTGATGCAAGAGTCTGGTGGTGAGATGTCTAGTGATTCTACAGTTAGAAGTCACGGCTCACTATTCCGTAGGGAGTTCAAGTGCCTCCGCGTAACCGCACTTCACTACGTGTTGTCAGCGTTTCAAGAAGCCCCGCCCAGCAGTCAAATACAGGTGCAAGGATTGCGATTAGCTGCCTTGTCGGTGTGGATGTTAAACGCGATGATCTTCCGGCCCCCGGATTATTCATCAGACAGGAAGCTTTCTCGCAGNCTCTGCTTTGCAGTATCCAGCTGGACTTGATTACTGGGAGGAGGATGGTATGGCCGACGGAGATGAGCTTCCAGAGCCAGCACTTGGTATTCGAGGCGCCTATTTTGTGGCGGATATTCACGTCCATGACCACTTTTTCTATTTGCCCTCGCTGGGGCCAGACGATTGGGGCGTCTCAGACATCCGAGCCGTCTTCACACTACCCGCAGTCCAAGTGAACGCAGCATTCCTATCAAGGCGAGCCAGGCAGCAAGCACGAGTTATAACTGCAAGCGCGCCGAAGGCGAGAAGGATGCGCCGTCCGCAAATCGTCGTTCGTGAGATTGCAGCAGATGCGGAGGTAGACGTGTTGCCCAATCTGAACCTTGAAGCCTCAGGTGTTCGATTCGCACCCCTGGAGACTTTACCAGAGCCAGGTGCCCCGCTTGCCGCGCCCCCAGCCCCCCAACACGCGAACATTGTCGCATCAGCCGAGGTAGATCGCGCCGTACAATCAATTCTCCGTCAGCTCTGCTCCAACATTGTTGCAGTATCTCCAAATCGTCGACGGTCGGGCAGAAATATGTATTGCACTCTGTCTCCCGAGGAGCAGCAACAGGTGGACGCTGCACTCTTTACGCAAACCTGCCTCCCTTTTGACACCGTTCAGCTGAAGTTGGCCCCGATCACTACTTGGGACACCACGTTCTTTGATCGATTCTTCCCCTCTCAATTCGACCAGGACCCATCCACTCGCTCCCGTCGACAGAACTTTGACAAATGTAGCTACTTCCTCGAGTGGGAAGCAGTGGTCACTAGGCTACCACCTGACGACATCAGCAAGATTCGGGCTGAGCTTCTACCTTGGTGGCAAACACTCACCTGGCTTCCGTATTCTGCATATGACCGTATGTGGGACACGAGACCCTGGCACGATCTGTCAA
Organism: Irpex sp. Y119-03; assembly: GCA_037042295.1. NCBI lineage: Eukaryota > Fungi > Basidiomycota > Agaricomycetes > Polyporales > Irpicaceae > Irpex > Irpex sp. Y119-03. The sequence goes on along the minus strand of JAXQKB010000502.1, from coordinate 7,654 downwards.
AGACACGATTACCCAACGGTAGTGGCAACGGTCCTGCCCCGCGAATTGCTGTCAACGAGCGAGCTAGAGTAGCGTTGCGTCAATTTAGGTTGAGCTAGTGCACATGTATTGTAGACACAGTTGCGTTGGGCTATTGTGTAATCTAATGACTGGTCTTACAGCGAGAGGTGAGATTGGCCGGCTACGCCGCTCAGACCCCTGGCTCGTCGCTTCTTCGTCTATGAGTCACGGACTGTTGAATGGCCGGCCTAGCCGCACACTTGCGCCGACACAGCCTCCCAGAGTTGACCGGCTCAGCCGGCCAGCGCTCTCCTGTGAGCCGCGGTCGAAGTCACTAACAGGCGAACTGCTGCTGCCAGTGCTCACCGGCTAAGCCGGCCATTACTGGGCTGTGGACACGAGCCGAGTTTGAAGCGCCCTGCGGGGTTTGCATGGGTGGGTGGGCGGCTTAGCCGGCCATTTTTTGCGCACACATCTAACTAACTAACTAACTCACTAACTCACTAACTCACTAACTAACTCACTCCCAGCAGAGCTGACCGGCTAAGCCGGCCATTCCCTGGCTGTGGACACGAGCCGAGTTTGAAGCGCCCTGCGGGGTTTGCATGGGTGGGTGGGCGGCTTAGCCGGCCATTTTTTGCGCACGCATCTAACTAACTAACTAACTCACTAACTCACTAACTAACTCACTCCCAGCAGAGCTGACCGGCTAAGCCGGCCATTCCCTGGCTGTGGAAACGAGCCGAGTTTGAAGCCTGACCCCGCAAGCGCGGTGGTCGGCTTAGCCGGCCAGTTTCTTCGTACGTATCTAACTAACCAACTAACTACCAACAGAGCTCACCGGCTAAGCTGTCCATTACCTCGCTATGGAAACGAGGCGAGTTTCAAGCCACCCATACAGACCGCGCGAGTGCGGTGGCCGGCTTAGCCGGCCAGTTTCTTTCTACAGACCTTTACCGTGACAATGTCTTCCTAGTTGCATCATTTTTAAGCCTGGCATTGTACATATAGTAATCCATTGCTACCTTTTCACCTCAATTCACCTTTATTTAACGGCAAGGCCGTTCAGCTACGTATCTCTATCTTATTATTACTGAGTAATAAGTGGTGATTATCAGCAGATGAACATCATGACCGTAGTACGCTTCACTGTCACCCTTCCAACTCCACCTCGCCGTCTGATACATCTGGGTCCTCGTCATCTTCGTCTTCCACAACTCTTTCCGATCGCAAGGTCCAGAACGCCACCATATGCCTCTCGTATAGCTTAGGGTTGATCGTAACTACGGGAGCTGTATCCGTCCATCCGTATGGCAAGGTCCGCCACCTTGTTTGTGCCTCGGAAGTGCTGGTCCACAGCGATGATGGCGTTGCCCAAGGTAACCAGTCCATACTGTCCTCAACCGTCCTGCGAATCGCTCGAGTGACTATTCTCGCGACCTTAGGTTTCAAGCGATTTAGCAGGGCCTTCCACGCGATGTAATAGAGACAATCGGAGTAGATTCTTGCTCCTGATGGCGGAGATGATGCGAGATCGGGAAATATAAGCTCTACCGTGTCCTCCCACCGAGGCTGGGATGGATAGACGAGATGTGCCGCGTGGAAAGGCAAGACGTTGTCCTGCATATACACCCAACGGAGGTTACGTTTCTCCTCGCTGGACATGTTTAGGAACGGTCCGTGGTTTTGGTTTGTTGGACATTTAATGAAAACGTCGTGAACAAACTGGCGAAGGATCCCGTTGAGCACGGAGGGCATGGTCCCCGCTCGGAGTAGCATCGACACGTCCCCGTCGGCGTGAATTGGCTTGTCGAATCCGTCAATGTCCTGCCAGGTAGATAAACGGCCTATTTTCATTCCTTCAAGATGATCCCACAGGAAGCGGCCCATTCGCGGCCCTGTTGGAATTTGATTAGCAAGAGCAAACCAAGACAGTTTCTCGACTCACCTGTCCACATTGCGTCGTACCGTGATGTCACGCCACGGCGTCCACGAAATCTGGTCCCCGAACTTACGGCAATGGCAATCACTCCGCCGACACCCATCTTCGATCGCACAGCCGCCATGGATCGCTCTCCGTACACAGTAGCAAGGTCGTCAGTGTCCAGGACATGCTTGCGATGGACTCCGATTGTCCACAGGTGTCCTTGACCTCCGTAATCCACGATGTCGCTGACGAAGAACATTCCTCGTGTCATACCGAACTTCTCTTCCTGCTCATTTCGAAAGATGTCGTCCCACTCTTCTTCGTCAACTTCCTCTCCTGCCCAATATCCCATTGTGCCGTCGACCACCAGTTTCTCCCATTTCCTATCCACCGGTAGGAGCATTCCATTAGCAACGCACAGCGTTACTGCTCCCAAACTAAGGCAAGGTTGTGCAACCCTGCCCGCCGCAGGAGTCATTCTGAATATTTGAAGTGTCAAGGCGGCGCCATATAGCCGGTAGTACATAAGCGACCTGCATAGAATCAAGCAATGTTACAGATGCTTGCCCCTGTAATGAACATGGACGTACCACCACACATTCCCGTCTACCACTTCATACTGATTGGTCAAATTGATCTTTCCTGTTGTCTTACCCGTGTCAAAAGACGTCAAGATAGAGACGGAGGTGTATATTCCATTCCTGTTGCCCTGCTTGTTTACTTGTTCCATGGCATAGCGCATCCGTTCCTTCACCGACTTGAATGTCCGTTGTATTTCATTCGGATACAACTGCTTTGGCTCGAGTGGCTGGAAAGGAAGTGGCCGATGGTATTTCGGCGTGACAAGAATGTATTCCACGCCGTCGTTTCCAGGTAGGCCCTTGGTTGAAACTTGCAGAGCGGAGGCGTTAGCGTAGTTATAGCATGGAATGACAGCACCTGTCCGTTCCAATCGTCTTTCTAAGTGATGAGGAGCGATGTTGGGGGTTACTTTCTGCAGAAAGTCCATGCGGGCGGTGGTTCTGATGAGAGAGGTGTTTCCCAGACTTCTGATTCGGAGTCCAATCAACACTTTCCAATTCGCCTGCTCTCCCTCGTCCACCGTGACCAACCGAGTGACGGACTCCCAAGCCTCATCCACCTGCCGCGTGGATCCGGGGCGATGAAAGATCTCTGGAGGTGTCACTATGTGCACCAGGAACCATCCGGCGAATATCGCTCGCCTGTCAAGTTCAGCGCGACACTTGCTCCAGAAAGCCTCGTGTTCCTCTCGATCCATGGTAATGCTTCGGCTTCGGAGCCTTTCCCTAGTATCTGGATTTATCTTCCGTAGCATATCCCAGTACTTCGGTAACCGGGCGTCAACCCTCGACAGTCTCTCCGACATCTGCATCTTCATTGGCACGGCCTCGGATGCGGCTGGTAGGATACAGTCCTCGAATAACTTTTGCCGATCTGCCGCGATGATCATCGTGCTGCCATATTCTCGGTAGAGCTGAGGGAAGCAGATATATGTCTTTGTTCCTTCGGATCCTCCAATCCGTACATTCGGAATGTCTGCAATAGACACATATGAACCGCTTGTGGCAAACTAAGAAACTGTCAGCGCTGAGGGTAGTAAGAAATGAAGGTCTGCGTGCCTGAAGCTTTACGTGAACCTTCAACTGCCGATACACCCAGCTCTTTGCGTCGTTTCCTCCAATTCGCTCGGTCTCGTATGGATAGAGCTGCCATTGCGAGTTGAACGGTAGTTCCTTTGTAATACCTATGCAACCTTCGACGACTCGCCCTATGCTAACCTCGCTCTCTCGTTCAGGTTGCTCGAGTGTGATTCGCAGTAGCTCTTCATCCGCATCCACGAGCCGTCCCGCTAACGCTAGCCGTATCAGCGGAAGTTGATCTTCTAACGGACTCGCGTCGGGCTGTGCGCGCTCTGCTGCCCAGCCACAGAAGTCTTCCAAGGCGCCGCGAACCCCGTACAAGAATTCGTCAGGTGGGGAGGCCATTGTAGTTTGTAGAAGCAAAGAACACAACGCGAGCAGTTCATTATATAACCCCTTTCCGCGTCTCATCGGCTAGCAGTGAGCGCGATTGCTAGAGTATTGTTGGAGTCGTTTCGCACTACTCCACGATGAGACCGACGTTATTTTCATCAGATCGAATTAATCACCCCACTAGCAGCCGGATACGTATATATAGAGCGTGGACAATGAACCAAGACAACAAGTCCTGGTGGCCCAACAAGCGAATGATATCGCAATATTTGACCGGCCCTACCAGCGCATTTCGTAATAAGTGTCTGTTGACTGCTGCTAATCGAGTGATTTAGCCTGAGACTAGAACCGCACTGACAACAAGAAGGCCTTCGGAAACTAGACTTATACGACCCTATCAAGTGCTTGCAGGATCAAAAAATTTACCGTTTACAAGCACTGAATTCTAATGTCAACATTTGCACGCCTACGCAGGTAGGTCATATGTAACATACGCGATGCATACGCGATGGAACCACGCCAGTCATGCAGCAGCGTAGTTGATTCAGATATGATGTGTATAGGCCCTTGCAACGAGCAGTGGCCGGCTAAGCCGGCCACACCCCTCACGGAGCCCGATATGAGCATGTAAAACGAATACTGGGCGGTTGGGCCGGCGACACGACTCGCAGGCCAGGTCTGATACCCGCATACGCACAGTGGCCGACTAAGCCGGCGACACGTCTCACGGGGGCTGGTATGAGCATGTAAAACGAGTATTGGGCGGCTGGGCCGGCGACACGATTCGCAGGCCAGGTCTGATACCCGCATACGCACAGTGGCCGTCTAAGCCGGCGACACGTCTCACCGGGGCTGGTATGAGCATGTAAAACGAGTACTGGGCGGCTGGGCCGGCGACACGACTCGCAGGCCAGGTCTGATACCCGCATACGCACAGTGGCCGTCTAAGCCGGCGACAGGGGTCGCCAGGGGCAACATGAGCCCAGAGTTAATCGGGGTTAGCCAGAGAGACGACTCATCGCCCCTCATACGCACAGTGGCCGGCTAAGCTGGCCAGACGACTGGCGGGATACACATCAGACAAACCATCCGCACTCGACGACTCAGCCCGCGAGACAGATTACTTGGCTGACACCAGCCCCTGAAATGAGCAGTGGACGGCTAAGCCGGCGAGATGACTGACTGCACAGGTGTGATGCTCTGCCACGAGCAGTAAGCGGCTCAGCCGGCGAGATGACGCAAGGGGAGATTTTGAGCCATTACAACGAGTACTTATCGGCTAAATATCGTGTGGGCAGTAACTTTTGAATAGGTAGACTCTGCCAGTGACTTATTATGTAAACTCGCCGGCTAAGCCGTCCAACTCGCGTGCAGAGCACATTTCTATGCAATAAGCGACTCTTAGTGACTCATCAGCTGGCTGACCATTATAACCATAAATACACACTTGTACAATAATGTGGCCGGCTAAGCCGGCCAACACATGTACAGTGCACATTTGTAAATAATACCAAAAAATTCTAACCTAACCTAACCTAACCTAGAATAAGCCTAGTCTAACCAAACCTAATGCAAGCTATAAGCCACTCCTTGATGCAAGGATCCCGTTTGCAACATTCGTCTCTTTGAACCAAGAGGATGCTGTGATCATTGGCGAAGAATCCCTTGAATATGTGGCCCAAGATGACAAATGGTGAGTGGAACAAGCTTCTTATCTTTCCTCCCTTTTCATGATAGAAGTTCTTATTACATTAAACCGATTTGACAAGCCAAGGAAAGGTCTCTCGAGGATGAGTGAGAACTCTGAGGATTTGTCCTTGCTGAGCTTAGCGGCAAAATGAACCTTGCCGCCATACCAGCCTTGAGATCGGTCCATGAAAAATAAATCGGATGGATCTGTTGCGGCTTTGTTGCGAGATTCGTGTTCCTCTTCTCTATCAAGCTCTTTCCAAGGCATCTGCGGAGATCATAAGTATTGAGAAACATAATGAGACGTGTAGAGCGTGCCTTGGCAGCTAATTCCGGATGAAAAGCTTTGACGAGAGTCGGGTCATGGAAAGTTGTTTGTTTCGGTTTCCCTTTTTCTAGTTTCCGTTTTGCTTCTTCTATGACCTGAGAAACGATGGGAACGACTTCAACATTTGACTTCTTCCCCAGTAGCGATTTGCGGAGTTCAAGATGAGGAATTTCTTGCGCTTTCATGCCGTTGCTGATCTGTATGGCCAATTCCCAATAGAATCTGCAGAGAGCGAGTCCAAAGAACGAACGAAATCCCATGTGATCCTAAAACCTGAACCATTAGCAACTGTAACTGCTGTAACTGCACAAGGGAAATTAGGCGTGAGAACACGAAGACTGACCATTACATATGGTCTGCTTGCTTCGCTTGAGGCCCGGTGTAAGTCAAACCCAGAATTGAACTTGGAGTCAGCGAGCTTAGGGAGCTTCAACGAAGAGCTTGGAGTCAAGGAGGTCAAATCAGACTCCACTTCAAAGAGCACCTCCAGCTTTCGTTTGACTGACAGTACAGAACCAGAGTTGCTCGGGGTAGAAGTCACCGACTGTGTGCTACTGCCAAACCCGGAGACCGGCTGGCTAAGACTCGGAAATGTTTCTGTGAATATCATTATAAGTGCTAGCGATAATGTATTCAAGAAATTGCATACCTTTGGCATATTCCTCAGTCTTGTCAAACCCGCCATCTTAACTGTCATACAGGCTGAACGTCAGGCTGCCAATATTTCAAACAAGTTCACGAACTCTATGCACCACAGTACCTAATGCCCAGGTGAGGCTCATGTTCCATCTGAATGATGCTACCAAGTAGTACTGACTAGTTGATCTGTAGTACTTTGACAAGAAAGATTATGGCCTAAGAGAAACCGTGATCTCAACAGCGATCTTAGCACGGCAAGAACTACCGCACAAATTGCACTGCTACGTGTCAACTTAGCATGGTCAAGCCACTACAAGTTCTGAACACAGGAAAGAGACAGGATGTATCCAATAGAATAGCATTTCTTAGGCTATAGTCAACTGTGTCTTTTTGAATGCTTGTTGGCGATTTCTGTAAATACTCATTCTCGACTCATTGATTCAAATCTGTTACCATACAATGTGCGAGGATTATAGCTATGCCACAGCATTATGCTGATTCTGTACGCAACAAATTGGTTCACTAATATGGACACAAATATAAGACACTTCTTCCACCGACTGTTTGTCATCTTTTGGCGTGTATTTGTGTTTTCTTAGTTTGAACAAACAAGTGTTGTGAACAGGATCTTTACAACAAGGAGTGGCTTATAACTCCACCCCACTCTAACATGGGAAAGGAATAATACAACCTAAGCTTCATCAATTTTCTGAACTGGCTAACTATACAGTGCTCAAATATTGTGAATTCTGTGATAGGCCACCTCATATGAGTTCTACGAAACTCGTGGGCTGGACAGAAAGTCTCTCGAGAGGATAGTCCAATGTTCCGATATCCTTAAAAACGTCCTCGTCTGCCACATACATCTCCAGCTCTCGAATACGATACATCTGTCTTAAGATGGCTGCATCACAGTATCTCGTGGACTGGACAGAAAGTCTCTCGAGAGGATAGTCCAATGTTCCGATATCCTTAAAAACGTCCTCGTCTTAGGTTAGGTGGTTAGGTTAGGTTAGGTTAGGTTAGGTTAGGTTAGGTTAGGTTAGGTTAGGTTAGGTTAGGTTAGGTTAGGTTAGG
>JAXQKB010000490.1:0-11398 GCA_037042295.1 Irpex sp. Y119-03 | reverse complement strand
GCCTCGTAGCTAGCGCGAGTAGCGGCGTATGCGGGAGGGATGATGCCAATAATGGCGGAGTAGAAGATGTGGTTGGGGATGTCAATCCCTTTAGCGAGGAGGCGGCCGACGAGGTTGGACGCGTCGTCAAGGAGCTTGTCCATCTCGTAGATCGGACGACGAAAATGGAAGAGTTGGAAAATTTCGTTCGCGTCCGACACCGTAGTCTTGGGGTCGAAACGCTCACAAAGCTTGTCCATGAGCTCGTGCGGCTGGCTCTCGTTCAAGTAGTTGGCCATGACCGAGTCAGCGATGTGGCCGGCCATGACGTTGAAGACGGCCCTAGTGACCTCGGATGGCACAGTGAGACCACCACGCAGTTGGTAGAAGCTGATGATGGTCGACATCGCTGAGTCACAGCGGAATCGCCACATCGGCCACGAGTCAGGGCCAGTAAGTTTCCCAACATCAGCAAACGCCTTGTGACGCTCGACGTGAGCGGTCACCGAGCTGGGAGGTCGTCCGTGAATCGTCCGGCGAACACCAGGAGTCAGAGGTGTTGAGTTGTAGAACCTTGCCTTATCGGGCAAGAGAAGTCGTCGTGCGTCTCTTCGAAGACGTACACAACGGTGGGAAAGTAGAGATCGACTCTCTCGAGGCCTTCGCGAGCAGCGGCTCCAGCGAAGACTTAGGTGAGAAAAGAAGATATCGCATTTCCCAGTCGCTTCAGAGCTTTAAACTACGTACATGAGGAGGACATGAGGCGTACACATGTCCGACAGTTAACGTATCTAAATCGGGAAATACTAAAATAAAGAAATATAGTCGCGAAGTTGGAATTAAAAATACCCGGTAACGGTCACANACGTGTCTAAATCGGGAAATACTAAAAATAAGAAAGATATTCGTGAAATCGGAATTAAAATACCCTGCAACGGTCACAGAGCCCCCCAGTTCCGATTCGCGATTAAGGGATCTACAGGTCCAAGTCGACAGACGCATCCAATTCGGCAAGCGTGACACCGTTCCACGAGCCTCCCATCTCTACCCTCAGATCTACCAAGAAGGTCTCCACGCCGTACGTGGCCAGGGGTATGTACGAGTCGCGCAGGATACGCCCGGTTTCGTACGAGCTTAACTCGAGGTCCCACTCTTCGAAGGTGAGGGGGCGGAACATCTCCTCGCCCCTCTGTAGACTCTCGTAGCGTTCGAGCACGAGACGCTCGGCTAGTCCAGACCATTCGCCGTCGTAAAAGTGGTGCTTCTCCAGCAGTTCCTGAGGAGGGAACCAGCTCCGTCGCGTGCCTGAGACTCGAGTGACGACGACACCTAGGAGGACATCCTTCTCTGATTCAGCGACCTCGTCTGCCCAGTACTCTTGTAGCACGGTAGAACCGGAACGACGCGCGATCAGATAGTTCGAGGGGCCTAGCACGTCCTCCATCCAGGAGACAAGGAATCGTCCGCCCAGAAGGATAGCTAGCCTCCAGAGTATTCCTCCGAGATACAGGAATGCTTTGGCGTGAGGCCGCGATAAGAGGACGAGAACCCTAACTAAGTAGAGTTGCCACTCCGAGGTGATGATAAGGTCCTCGTCCTCGGAATGAATGGACGGTAGGGCCATAACGGCGCCTTCGACGATCGTCGTGCGGGTCCTCTGTTGAGCTAGCTCGTCCAGGTAGTCCTTGTGGTACACGACTTGGAACGCCCAGCCTCGGAGAAGAGCCTCCCCGAGTACCTCAGCGGAGTTGGAGGACCGCGCTATGATCGCCCAGACCATCATGCGCAGCTCAGACAGGCTGTTCACGATGAGCCGCGCTGACCCGACGATTCGTACTGGCACGTTCGTGAGAGGAGCGACGACTGGGGCGACGTTGGGATGTAAGGCGTCCGTGAGGAGGATCCGTGCTTGACTGATGAGCTGGTCGTAGCGAACAGGCTTAGGAACGTTCATCAAGGGGTCCGATTCGCGTTCCTGAGGAGTTCTGCCGTAGACTCGCAGTGGCAGCGGGAGCGTCTTGACGAGGCGGGGCCAGTGCGACTGCATGACGAGCCACTGAGCGTATTCCGCGGGCTGCCTTATTTCCTCGGCTGCTAGGGCTTCCTCTAGGCTGAGGGAAGGCCAGAACTCAGGGTCGTAAGGGAAGTATATAGGGACTTTGCGTTGCATCATGTCGAGGACGTGCGTTTTCGACGGGTCGAAGGAACGGAAGTCCAAGTATATCCCTCTCATGCTGTCCAGGAGATGCCACTTAACGATGTACGCGGCGTACGTATACTCGACATAGGCCTTCACCTCAGGGTCGGCGTGTAGGATCGCGAAGTTGATCGCGGCCAATCGTTCGTCCATGATCTGGCGGGCCCGCCGCAGGCAGAGCAGAAGGTCGACTTCTCCCCTCACGATCCCGAGGTCTTCTCCCGTGTACGAGCGATCATAGGTTTCGTGCTGCAATCCCCCGCGCTGATCGAGGAAGGCCAAGAGCTCCGAGGCTCGACGTAGGTCTTGCCTAACCTTGTTGACGAACTCCGGCAACATCGCATCGCGATCGTTTGGATCGAGGTATTCGGCGGGGTTGTCGAAGGGTGAATGCATCCAGCTCTCTGACGTTTGGTTGGCTCGATTTCGCACCTTAGGTAGATCCACCCCGTACGCCAAGAAATCCTTCCCTTCCCCTGACCATACGGGACCGCTTAACGACTCTGGCACTCCTTCCGGCCCTTCGTGTACCCAATTGTTATAGCGAGCTGTCGCCGTGTCGACGGGGACTTCACTAGCTTCGCCTCGGATGGACGCCCAGTTTTCGCGTGCGGCGCTGGAAGTGGTGTAGAGTCGAGCATAAGGGAACAGGAATAAGTGGTGGCGTTGGAAGAGAAGGGCTCGGATTGATGGCCTGCGCGCATTCATTGTGGGTGCTTGTCGTCGGGCTGTTTGTTCGATTTCCCACGTCGCTAGGGTAGGTAGGAGGGTGAGTTGACGAGGATAGAAGAGAAACAAGAGATAAGGAGCGTGTTTACAACTACATCGATGAATGTTCAGGGTCGGATCTACATAAGAGGAGAGTGAAGATAAAGAAAGAGAAATAAGGCAAGAGTCGGTCCCGCCGCAGGGCGCACGTCTAGCGCTCGCCCGCCTTCCGTACCATCAGATCCAATCACAGGCCTTTCTTGAGGCGGTAAGCATGTAGGAGTTCTGGGGCCCCAGAAAGTTCCTTAGCCGTCTTCCATTCATCATAGAGAGGGGAGTAGCCAGCCCAGCGCACGAGGTAGGTCATAGTTCGACGACGCTTGTCGTACTTATGACCAATGATCTTTTCTAGTTCGTAAACCTCTCCTTCGGGGGCGGCTCTCGTGTCGTCCAGCTTCGCTCGTTCGCCAAACTCCTCAGGAGATTGCTTATACCCCTTGAGGTGCTCGATGTTGAAGATCGGGTTTCCTGGGTATGACGGATTAAGACGTAGGCGGTAAGTATTGTCGTTAATACGCTGCTGAACCTCAAATGGCCCGATCCAACGTTGTACGAGCTTCTTGCCTACTCCGGTGCTTTCAACCCATTCCAGCTTGTGAGGATTGACCAGGACGAGATCCCCCGGCTCGAAATCGACGACCTTCCGACCTTTGTTATACCACGCGGCCTGCTTCGCCTGAGCTCTCGCTATTGACCTTCGAGCGCTCTCGCGATGCATCTGCAGCTCCTTCAGAAAGGTATCCGTCTCTTTACTCCTTTCGATGGCTCTAACGCTCGTCTCCGATAGATCAAGAGTGCTTCGAGGTTCGAACCCGTACAGTAGGAAGTAGGGAGTAGCACCGGTCGCCGCGTGCGTTTTCGCGTTGTATGCGTGCTCGAGGAGGGGAATCCAGTCGCACCAAGATTCTCTATCCTCTTTGACGTACGCCCGTAGCATCGTCTCCAGCTGACGGTTAACGATTTCGGTTTGGCCGTCGTGCTGAGGGTGGTGGGACGAGGCGAGGATCATGTCTGCCTTGAGTATCTTAGCTACCTCCCTCCAAAATATCGATGTCCAGCGAGGGTCGCGGTCCGTGACTATACTGGCTGGTACCCCGAACTTGCACGCGATGTGCTTCACGAACAGTAACGCAAAGCCTTCGGCGTTCAGTCCCGTCGTGGTAGGTATGAATTGGGAATGTTTCGTCAATCGGTCGACGAAGACGAGGATGGCGTTGCAGTCGTTAGACCATGGTAGGTTCACAATCAAGTCCATTGATATTGACTGGTAGGGACGCGAGGGAATCGAGTGCGGGAGGAGCTTGCCGTAACGACTGAAGTTGGACGGCTTTGTCTTCTGGCATACATCGCAAGTTGAGCAGAACTCCAGGATATCCGTCTTCATTCGGGGCCAGTAACATCGGGAACTCAGATACTCCCAGAGCTTCTCCGGTCCCGCGTGAGCCGTCAAGTGTGGACTTTCGTGAGCTTCGCGCAGGACTGAAAGTCTCTCGCTCTTCGGTACGCATAGTCTGGCGTGGAAATCGGCATCACGGAAGTATAGGAGGTCGCTACTGTCCTTAAAGTAGCGATTCGCCGGATCCCACGAGTCGGGGTCGTCGTTCTGCTTCTCCCAATGGGTTCGAAAGGTGACGTCCTCTTTGTACCCCGCCACGTATCTGTCTCTGACGTGTGGTTCCATTTCGACAAACACCGTCGGCGGCCTGTGTGTCGCTTCCCATAGCTTCCTGGACTCGTAGGGGTCCAGCTCCGTGTCCGTAACCGACGTTTGTTCTTTGTCTGTCGCCGAGGGTCGCTTCGACTTATCCTTGAGGGGCTCTTGGAGTTCCTCCGTGCTACCCCCCCCAGCGTCGGTTGCGGGTACGTTCTGCTTCGCTAGCCTCTGGCTTCTTCGTACAGGATTCGCTTCAACTCGTAGCAGTACGTCCTCCCAGTCTCTAATCTCCATACTGCCTCCGAAGGTAGCTCTGCGAGCTGGTTCGCTGTCTAGCCGGGCTTCGATGTCGCCAGCTTTCTCGCTGTCTAACCGTAGCGCAGGCTTATTGTCGGGCAGCGGCGATACGTACTCTGGTGGTGCTCTCGGTAGACGCGACAGAGGGTCCACGTTAGAGTGGACTCTCCCGGGTCGGTGAATTATCTCCAAGCCTGGGGCGAAGGCCGAGTATATTGCCCCCCAGGCTGCCAGCCTACGATTGGCGTTCTCATACGTCTTCGCCCACTGCAATGCGGCGTGGTCGGTCACCAGCAGGATCTTCTCTCCTTCTATGTACGGCTGGAACCTCACCAAGCCTTCCTTCGCTCCCAGGGCCTCTCGCTCTGTCGCTGAGTAACGCGTCTCCGCGTTCTTCAACGTCCTCGACCAGTACGCCAGGACTCGCTCGACATGGACCGTGGTGTCGTCTACGCTACTTCCCCAGACGTCCTCGTTCGCGTGGTCGTTGGTTTTGTTCGATAACTTCGTTACGAACTTGGGTACGTCTTCCCCTAATTGGTGCGCCTTCGCTAACCTCTCGTACGCTTTAGTGCCCGTCAGGTCCTTTGCGAGGATCGGTTGCACCTGTTGTAGGCAGCAACCAATCGCTTCGTCTGACGCGTCCGTGTATAAACGGTACGGTTTACCCTCGATGGGGTGCCCCAGAACTGGTGCAGCCTTCAGCGCGGCTTTCGCAGCCTCGAATGCGTGTTCCTCTTCGGGTCCCCAACGCCAAGCAGTCCCTTTCCTTAGAAGGCGGAACAAAGGGGAAGCGATACTAGCGTAATAAGGTATGAAGGTGGAGAAGTATACGACCATCCCGAGAAACATCTGTAACTCTGACAGCTTCGTAGGTCGCTTCAGTTCGCTGATCGCGCGTACTTTCTCCTCGTGAGTCGAAAGCCCCAGACGCGAAACCTTGTGCCCGAGCAGCAGAATTGACCCGTAAAACAGGTGACATTTCTTTGGTGATAGGGTGAGTCCCGCTTTCTCGATCGCCTCCAGTACCTTGTCCAGGTGCTCCAGGTGTTCCTCATAAGTCTTCGAGTAGACGACGATATCATCGATGTAGACTAATGTGAATAGCCAAAGGTACGGGGCGAGGATGCTTTGCATAGTGCGCTGGAAGATTGACGGTCCGTTCTTCAGACCGAAAGGCATCCTCCTGAATTGGAACAATCCTCGGTGCGTCCTGAAGGCCGTCTTCTCGACGTCCTCCTCAGCCAGTTCGATCTGTGTAAAGCCCGACAGCGCGTCGAGGGACGACAGGACCTGAGCTCCGGATAACGCAGACAAGATCTCCGACTGCCTAGGTAAGGGGAATTCATCAGGTATCGTCTGCGCGTTCAGCTTTCTATAGTCTACGCAGAACCGAGCTTTCCCATTTCGGTAGACGATCACCACCGGGGCCCCCCACGGGCTATGCGATGGCTCGATGACACCCTGCTCAAACCAAGTATTGAGCTGGGCGTCGATCACCTGACGTTTGGCCGGCGAGCTGCTATACATGGGCACTGAGATGGGCTCCACGCCCTCCTTCGTTCGTATGCGGCACTTCGTTTCCAGGTGCCCGAGCCGTCCGTCAAATCCGAACGCTTTAACTCGTCGCTTCAACATTTCCCAGATTCTATCTCGCAGCTCCTCAGGCACTTCCGCTACGTCTATCAGCTTCTCCATATCCTCCGAGGAGTAGACGTTAGGATCCGGAACCTCGGCAGTCTTTGGGCCCCAATCCTCGTCCTCCTCGAGGATAGCTCCATCCGAGGCCCCCTGGTCCCTTTCTTTCTGAATCGACGTCTCCACCGCTTCTACTTCCACGAAGGTTCCGTCGTCCTTGGCCCAGAAGACTCGATCTCTTTCTCCCGTCTGGGACCTTTGCGTGGCTTCTACTAAGGCTGATACCCGACGTGCATTGTTCGACATCTCTACCCACTCTTTCGCTGAGCGGGGCTGATCTAGCCCTTCCTGAGGGTTTACGAGATCGGCCAAGACCTCTCCCTTCTTTAGGTAACGGGACTTCGATGTCGTGTTCGAAACCGGGATCCTTGGGTAGTTCGCAGTCAGCAAAACGTTGGGCAGTACTAACGGAGCGATTCTCTCGTCTCCCACCATTCCCTTCTCCACTAGCCAAACGTCCGATCGCTCAAACGAGCAGTCGACCGGAACGTTCACGCAAGAGTGAGGCGGGATTCTAATAGTACTGGCGACTCGTGCGGTGTTCGACGTCCTCTGCTCGGCCAGCCTGCGCTTTCTTTTACGCGTTTGGTTCCTTCTGTGTAGCTTAGCCTTAACGTAAGCCGCAAGACGCGAGGTGTCCTCCACCATCGTCGGGTAGTTTGGCTTACGGACGCCTTGAGCTTCGACGGCAGGCCCCTGAAGCCCAAACCTGACAGTAGTGCCGAATTCCAGATGTCTCTCCACTGTCAGCTCGTAAGCGACATGGAAGTCCTCTCCGAGCAGCAGCGGCACGTTCATGTTCGGTACTACGTAGGCTTCAGCCTTCACCCCTAGCACCTCTCCGGTCTTGGAGGTGATGAACAATGGCAGCTCGATGAAGCCCTCTATGCGCGTACTCCGGTCGGTGAGCTGCCAGACTTCCATCTTCCGTCCCTTCCTCAACTTCGGAGGCTTGACTAACGAAGCGTAGAACTCGGCAGACACTAGCGTTATGTCCGCTCCGGAGTCCAGTCGAAGATCAACTTCAGGTCCTTCTGGATCGTTAACTCTCCCTCGTATAGATAGCACTGAGACTCCCAGTGCGGACGAACCGCTCGGCTTGTACCGTCGGGGCCTCATCCAGGCTACCTCTCGAGTCGGTTTGTCGACCGGCCGTACCCCCGTAGTGTCGCTGGAACTCATGTTTGCGTGAACGGGGACGGCGTCTGGAGAGGAAGCTTCAGGTGAGTCGCACAGTTGACTTTCGTCTCCGTGCCCGAGTTGGTCTTCTATCAGGTAGCGTTCGGCGTATGGGCCGTGGAATTCCGCCTCCTCTGGCCAGTCCTCTACTGTAGTCCTTCTACCGGCTTCCGAACTCTTCTCGACCAGGCTCGAGTGAAGGCTGAGGGCTTGCTTCGACGATGGTTGAGGGTGCGCGGCGGCGACGGATTCCATCAGCGCTGCGGTGGCTACTAGAGAGGATTTCACGCGAGGATCAAGGTACAGGGAAAGGCTAGCTTGCGTGTTCAATTCATCGAATGCTGTACTATACATGTCGTCAAACTCTTCATCCTCTTCGCGAGCCTCAGAGTTACGTGCAGCCTTTTCTTTCCCCCTTCCGAACTTCTTCTCCCAAGTATGATACCAAGGGCACTCTCGATCCCAATGTTTCGCGCTACCGCAGCATTTGCACGGAGAAGGCGGGGGTCGAAGCGTACTGACGACGTCGTCCTTCTTAGTGAATGGGTAGCCGCCTTTCGGGGGAGGACGCTGCCTCTTCTTCGCGAGGGCGTAGCACTCCACGATGACGGGGTGATCCGTGTGTGAGCTCTCGTCGCTGGCAGGGCCGTCGAAGTTCGGGTCGACATTGTAAGTGTTCGTGTCGTCATTCGAGGACACCAAGTTGGCAGACCTCTGACGATGACTCCTAGCGTCCGCTTCATAGGCTCTCATGAGTCTCGCGAAGGTTTCCCTCGACATAACGTGAGAGCTGGTTCCGTCGGTGGTGGCTAGGAGTTGATTCTCCATCTCGACGACACGACTCTGAAGTTCCATGACCGATGGGATTTGATCCGAGTTGAGAATGTTGCACCAGACGACGGGTGCAGCTCGCATGACTTCGCGCACCTCGTCCGGTAAACCCAACAGTTGCGGTAGCAGCATGCGGGTATACGCGAGACGACGCTGCACAAACTGCGTAGGAGTCTCTCGTGCGTGACCAGGTTGACGGAAAGCTTGTGATACGTACTCTGCGTGTCGATCCTGCTTCCAAGTTCGCCCCAGATAGTAGTGCTGCACTGCCGAGAGGAAGTTGGTGTAGTACCGTCGCATCCACGCTTTCCAATCCGGGGTAAGCGTCATGTACCAAGATCGGACCGCGGAGCCTTCTTTCAACCTACTCCAGAGGTGGTAGCCGAGCTGATACGGTACGTAGCCTCCAGCATTGGCGAACTCCTGGACGGCGGCGAACCACTGTAAGGCAGTGGAACCTTGCCCGTCCCACTCTGGGATCACGTCATGGACCGTCTGAAGCTTTACTTGGGGCACCATGGCTACGGGCAGTTGGAACTGAGCGTCCCACTGGCCATTCGCCTGCGGTAGCCAGCCTCCTCCTGGCCCTCCGGGTCCTCCAGGCCCTCCAGGTCCTCCGGGTCCTCCAGGTCCTCCGGGTCCTCCAGGTCCTCCTGGGGGAGGAGCCCCTCCTCCAAAGTGTCCTGGTCCAGCTGGCCATCCATAAGGTGGGCCTCCTCCTCCGAAGGGCGGTCCGCCTCCTCCTTGAGGTGGCCCTCCCCCACCTCCTGGGGGCGGTCCTCCTCCTCCGAAGGGCGGTCCTCCTCCTCCGGGGGGAGATCCTCCTCCTCCGGGGGGAGGTCCTCCTCCTCCGTACGGTGGCCAACCCCCTCCTGGCGGTGACCCTCCACCTCCAGATGGAGGTCCTCCGCTAGGTGGCGAACCGTTACCCGCACGATTAGGGTAACGAGGTAGGGTGTCTTTGGGGACACGCGTGGAGGTCGAATCGATGTCGTGGGAAGCGTACGTAGAGGAAGTGGTTCTGAGTCGCCCGGATTCCTGGAAATCCCTTCCGTCGTTAGCAGCTCTAGCCGTGCGAGCTGAGCTGGTTGGCAGCGGGACTCTGGCGGAGCTGGTTTCAACTCTCGAGAAGCTGATAGCTCCTTCTTCGAACGCGGGGGCAGACGAGAGGTGTCTAGAGCGGTCTTCCCGAGCTGCCAAGTCCTCGCTAGAGCCCACGTTGTGAGACGGTGGTAACGATGCAGGTACTGTGGCTCGTGGGGCTGTTTGGGCCACTGGAGCGGCTGGTGCCATAGCAGACGACGCTATTCCGTGAAGGACGTTGCCCGGGGGAACGTCTGGGGCGGCTCGAACGCTAAGATCGCCTCGCGCCTCCGGAGGTAAATGAGGAAGAGGACGATGGGACTGCGCAGAGGCGTATAGAGGAGCCCAGTTCGTGTCTCCGGCTGCGTCCGTCGCTACAGTCTCGCTGGTCGTTGCACGAGTCTCTGGATCAAGGAAGGAAACGGCTTTGTCCTTCCCTCTAGAGCGATTCCTACGCGACATAGCCATACTTATAGACTCTGGCTGTGGGTTACGCCTGCCAAAGGTCGGGTTAAGGCTCGTGCGACGTAGGTAGCCTAAATTCTCCCGCTCGCCCTTCTCGTTGTACGAAAAGATCTGCGGTACGTCGGCTGGGAGTACTGTAGGAAAGGCCTGCCGGACTTGTTCGGGAACGTCGATCAATTCGTCGAGAGGCGTTGAGAGCTCGAGGAGACTGCGATAGCGATCCGGGTCGTCTTTAGGAATGTGAGTGTCGACTAGCGTTTTGTATTCGCGGATTCTCTGAGACGGTGTGGCCTCTTCTTGGAAGGTTTCGTATGCTTCCTCGTTAGTCGTCGCCGGGGAGGTGGCTGTCACGTCGGCACCACGGAACTCTTCCAGGTACTTAGCTGCGAACCGATTACCCCTTTCAATCCTAACTCGCAGTATATCCCACGCTCCGAATAATTCCGCGAGGGAGCTGGCTCCTGCGAGGACTGGCACGAGGTCGTTCTTGGGATCTATGAGGTGGTGGTAATTATTGAGGGCTCGTCGGCGAGGAACTTCAGCTGCTAGCGAGGCTAACAACGTCTGCAGGCCCAGGACCACCCTCTCGATGTGTCGCAGCAACGTGGGTCGCAGAGCGTAACGAAGACGAAGAGCTGGTCCGGGCATAGCTCCATAATCCACGATGTCGCTGGTGTTCCATTGTGCCTTGTTCGCAAGTTGAAGGACTTCCGACTGCAAACTGACTCGCGTCGACGTCTCCTTGATGTAGTGGGCGTAGAGCTTCTCAGCGGGAGCGCTGCTGAGCGAAGGAGCAGGGAGATCGCCGTCCAACTCGTCCAAGCCAAGCTGTTGAGCTACTGCTTCGCGATCGTCCTGATCGTCGCGCGACGATTCCTCATCGATGGTCGTGAGGCGCCGTCGTTCCGATTCTACGACGAACGACTGTTCGGCAAGCGATCCTGGCAGCGATCCTGATAGGTGATAGGGAGCGTTCGTCGTGCCGTCCTGGGTGGACATGGTAGGTGTGGGCGAAGGCGGTAGTCGTGAAGACGTAGGTGGTAGTCTCTGGAATATGTATTCTAAGAAGTCTCGTAGTGCTCGCCTACGGCGTCTGGTGGTCTCCGGGAGCTCCTCGCTGTCGAGAAACTCGGGAGGTACGTCGTAGGAGTATGAAGCAATGTCGAGCGAAAAGGCGTCGGCCGGTACGGGCTGACTTCCCAGTGTGTCCACCTCTGTGACGCTCGACGTGAGCGGTCACCGAGCTG
>JAXQKB010000484.1:0-11668 GCA_037042295.1 Irpex sp. Y119-03 | reverse complement strand
GATGTTCATTCGTTCGCTCGTAGGTCGACTTTTCGTCTGCGGTCGACTCGGAGAGAGGAGACGGCTATCTTTTCAACAGGCGGGGAGGGCGTTAGGGGGGGGGGGTACGGGTTCATGTGATAGAAGGTGAGTACGTACGTTAAAAATCGTTAGGACGAGGCGAGACGACGCCGTCGTCGTTGTGTGGCCCACCCCCTCCTCCTCCCCTTCCGACACAAAATCACGCATTGCGGGACGACGAAGCATCCGCGTGACAAAACGACTATATACGACGAATCAGCGACTATCAAGCGTCCGTTTTTTTGGCGACGCACCTCGACTACGACGAGAAATCAAAATCGTCACTCCGCGCCGGCCACATAGGATTTTTACAAGAATCCGTCATGAGAGGTATCTAAGCGGTGGAGCTGGATCAAGCCCCCGCGTGTTAAAACGACTATATACGACGAATCAGCGACTATGAAGCGTCTATTTACTGGCGACGTACCGTGACTACGACGAAAGATAAAAATCCTCATCTTGCGTCGCCCTCATCGAGTTTTTGACAAACTTCGTCGTAAGGGGGATTTAAGCGGTAGAAGGGGTTCTAGAAGGCGCGTATATCAAGCATCTCACGTCATTTCGCGAGAGATTAACTCGTTCGTCCGCAGGGCGACTTTTTGTCCTGAGCCGGCTGAGGGAGGGGTACGGCCATCTTCGTAACAGGCGGGGAGAGCGTGAGTGCAAGCGCGGGTGCATGTATAGTAAAGTGAGTACATACATGATTGCTGCTTCGTGCGAAGCCAGACGACGGTGTCGTCGCCGTACGCACCTCCCTCTCCTCCTCCCCCTCCGACACAGATTTTTTGGACGTTTGTTAGTCCGCAGTAAGCATTATCGGACTGATAGACCACAACCAGCGATATTGGCCTGGCAGCAGTTGACTCCGTCATGTGTGACGACGTAGAGAGTAAGGTTACTCGCCTCTTTTCTTGCCCTTGAACGTCATAATCAACAAACTTCTGTAATCCACAGCCTCTGGCCGGGGAAGAGGACGAATACCCCAGTTCTCGTGGAGCATGCACAGCGCATGGCGGCGGAGAGATGGGCGTCGGGGGTTGTGCAGAGGCATTCGAGGTGTGTTGCCAGCCTTTGGAGGTGTTTTTCCACTGATCCCCTGCAATTCAACCAAGTCACGACGGCTGTTATCCAGCCAGGCATACCTGATGTAGTAGTTACGCACTGTGGATCCATTATCCTTGCCCAATCCCTCCTCCCTGCCTGCGGTGACTAGTCTGACTATCCCCCTGCATCAGCGATATCATATTCTAGGCCCAGCCCTTCACAGTCGTCCTGTTGTGACGGATAGTTGCCACAATTTCAGCGACATCGAGGTGGAGCTCGTCTCGAAGCTCGCCGTAGGCCCAGTGGACGCGTGCGAGGCAGGAAGACGGTGGACGGTGAACCGTGCACTCCTCAGATGTCGGAATGAAGATGCTCACGGTCGCGTGCCAACTGCTGGTTTTCATTCTACGACTGCCCTCTGCTAAAACCAAACATACTCAAACCCTCATACGACACGTACCACTCAAACTTCGTCTTTCACCCTGTCACAGCTCTCCGCGGCCACTGCTCGTCCTCCTTCTACCCCACGTCCGCGCCAACCACGACCACCATCCCCCTTTCTTCTTCTCCCTCTTGTCTGTCGTTACCGACCCGCTCTTCGCGTTCTCATCTATACCTCGCACAGGTGAGTATCTCCACCTCAACGACACCTGCCACTCACTCACCAGAATTGCCTCCACGACCACCCTCACTTCTCTTTGATTTATCCTTAACCCTCGCCATCTTCATTGGATCCCCCATACACATAAGCGGCGCCGTCGCCTGTGGTGACACCGTCAGCACTACGCAAGCGAGATTAGCAGCGCGATTCACCCACTATTTTACGAATGTTCGCCCCCATGACTATATTCGTTGTAGGATTTGAGAACGATCTTCGAGGCTTGTGTTGAGAGGCTATGGATGTCAATGTCGCGGTGTGGCATGAAGTTGCTGATTGAATTTATGATTATACCCATTTTAGACCGCGAGAACACTATGCACTAACCTAGCGCGAGAATCCCGCCGTCCAACGTCACCTACATATACGTGCCTCCTCACGTTAGCGTACACGACCCATATCGCTCGCGCGATCCAGCCCGCATATCGAATACTTCCGTCTCCTCTCTTACCTCTACTCCTCGCATCGTTTCTCTCGTTCACTCTCTGGCTTTCGAATTCAACGCGGCTATTAATCTACGTCTTTACTACTGTCGATACCAGGATCTGCTATGTCAACCTACGCTGGGTGAGTGAGCAGCTTCAATGCACAAGCAGAGATACTTACCAAGGAAGGGACTTCCTTCGTAGATTTCTCTTTTGCGTGTTCCAGAAGACGTTCGTAGGTGAATACTTGTCTGTATCATTGATTGTCAGGTACTGACGACCGTCGAAAATCTCACCGACATGCTCACTTTGGGTATACGCTCTCGAACCTGCCGTCTGACCCCCATGATCCCCTCGATCTCGCCAGAGTCGCTTATGATACGAAAAGAAACGGATTATCCTCTTCATCTCCTCCTCAACCAACCTCTTCTCTTCCTCCCAACGCTGTGCATTAGCCCTTGTTCGGCACCAATGCGCCTTTACATCTGTTCCGCTTATCAGATACGCATTATAGTAGTGAGAAACGGCAGCTCACTTTCTGTTATATATTCGGCGACGTTCCCTTGGCACGAGGACACTTGTGATGCAAGAGTGCCAGTGGAAGCTTACTGGTGGGGGCTTTGGACGGCGAGCGATTGCTTGCTATTGTGTCTTTGTTTGTCGTTATTTTTGGATTTGACATAGGGCTTGAGATTAGGGCTTTCATACCGTATCGGTGCGCGCCACATTCACATCCGTTCTCGAGTGCATTGTCATCGACTGCGGCGAAAAGAACAAACTTGGCATTTTACACGCAGGCAGTACAGACGGAGAAATGGTGCAGCTGAACAACTAACCTTTCTTTCCGCTTCTCCAGCGTATTCCCATATTCTTCGAGAGCTTGCAGAGTCCTCTCGTCGACTTGCCTTGTCGGTATTCGCCGTAAGGTTTTAGAGTTGTTATCTGTTGATAACTGGTAGCCTCCCCAAGTATGGACTACGGCGCTGCCGTAGTATTGCCCGACGCCGTCGAGCAACGTGAAAAGACACTGTCTTTTCCCATGTGGGGAGAATGGAGATGCATGTTGTGGAATAAGAGTGTGAGCGCCCTTGAGATTAGATTAACAAGGGTATTCACGTGATCATGTTGATATAGTCGGGATTTTCTCACGCCCTCATCTAACTTTGCCGTCATTCACTCGCACATCCTCAACATCGTCAAGCCCGTTCAACAGCCTCGTCCACACGTACGCTTTCTTTCATTTTCTTTGTTGATAAGTTTCTTTGACCCGACGGTGTCGGGTCTGGGACGCGGCGGTGCCGTGTCCCCAATAGTCTGTAGTGGCAGACTAGGGTTTCTTCTTCTCGTTGTTCTTGTNGCACATCCTCAACATCGTCAAGCCCGTTCAACAGCCTCGTCCACACGTACGCTTTCTTTCATTTTCTTTGTTGATAAGTTTCTTTGACCCGACGGTGTCGGGTCTGGGACGCGGCGGTGCCGTGTCCCCAATAGTCTGTAGTGGCAGACTAGGGTTTCTTCTTCTCGTTGTTCTTGTCTCATTTTATGTTCTCGTACTTACCCTCCACGGAATCATTCTGGCCATGCCACTGGCTCCTTCAATGCTGTACGCGTGCTTGGCGTGCACTCGTCTTTCGCGACTGGCGTTTACCCTGCTTCTCGAACTCCTGGCTGGGCCTGTATTCGCGCATCGCGAAAGGCAGTTAAGGTTGAGAGCCCTCAGATCTACTAGTATGTACTATCGTTAATATCCGTCAAAGATTCCTGGTCTCACTTCTCACCTTAGCTGCACCTCCAGCGGGCTTTAATGTCAGACCATGCCAACACCTCCAACATTCCTACCTTGCCCGACTGGCGAACGGTAGTCACGCTGTTGAATGATTCAGCGGTGGAATACTCGGAAACATGTGAGTCTTACTGCAGAAATGAGATGTTTACGGCTCTGATTGCGATTTATTAGTCTCATTCCAGGACGCCCTTGTCGCTGCACCTACCGGCGACGGAAAGTATCTAATCACTTCGCCCAACATGGACTACATACCGGCACCGGCTTGGGGTCAACTGAATGTCACACTCAAGGCTGACGGGAAATGCGGTATGGAAGATCCCATTCAATGGCCACAAATCTGTGTAGAAGACTCACGATGGATCTCGCTCGCCTGTATACGTCGGCCGTCCTGTGGTCCCCGCGACCATCAGCATTGGCGGCTACCTATTCGAGGTGAACCGGGTGCTCCGGGGGATCTCGTCCGCGCTGTCGAAGGTTTTCAGGACCTATACACGCTTAGCAAAGCCAGGCTCCAACCTCTTCGAGAGATGCTCGGATCGTCTGGCAACGACATAGAGGTGTTCGAGAGCTCTAAGGGCTCTAGCTCCTACCTTCGCTGGCTTCAGTTGAACGCTAAGAATGCGTTGGACTGCTTGGAGGTCCCTGCCACTGAACGCGACATTGTGCGTCAGCTGGCGGTCGCCGAGAGGTTTTGGTGTATGATCTCTGCATGGCTGACTTACCAGGACCTGTTCTGTAACCTTACCGCCGCGAGTGCTCCCCGAGAGGTAGATCGCACTCTGATGGGATGCTTCACAACATCCCCCAAGGTCGTAGGAGAATTTTATCATGCCGGCGTACCGGTCTGGCACATGCGGCTTATGCACACGCTGTCGCCCGCGATCCGTGTGAGGTCCGTCACAACGCTGCAACTTCCGGACAATATCGTGGTCACCTCTGGACCTTTCGGTTCTCGACCAGTTTACCAGGGCTTACCGGGAAAGGCGCAGTTTGAGGCGATAGTCTTCGGTAGTAATCAATACATCGACATTGAACCACTCCCCTTCCCTGCTTCATACACCAGCAGCAATGCCGCTCGTGATGCCGGGCGTGCTGTAGCTCCTTTGATAGGTCAAACCTCGGCCACATCATCTTCCGCCGGTCCTTCGCGTATTACAACCTCCGCAAGCAAGAAGAAGAAGAAGCAAGCACAGAAGCAAAAGGCCATCCCTTGTACGTGACCCAATCCATGCAGCTCCGTCTTTCTCACACTGTCCTAGATTACCGTCCTGCGCTCCCTCAATCAGACCCTCACACTATTAACAAATTCGGGGATCCCTCAAGCGAATTTATTCCTCCTCTGCTGGATGGTTGGCAAGCCGCGCTCAATCATGGTGTCAACGAGGTCAAGACCAACCATGATTCATGGCAGCTCTGGGTTCCGGAGCCTCATATGGTGTGCGGATCCTCTTCTGCAGACCGGCGAAGACGTTATGTTCTCAACTGGCTCAGGCTGCGGGAAGTTTGGTTCACAAACCTCAGGGATCCCAACTCGCGGCAGTCTATGATGTCGCGATGGTGGCGAGCGTTCCTTGACGATGGCTTCGAGCCCTCTCGCGGAGACCACGAAGCTGTCCGGCAGAAAGCTTTAGCGGTCATAACTTCTCTTTCTGGGTATAGCGCATTCGACCCTGTAGCTCTGAGTCCTACGTGGTTTGGCCAACTGATCACAACGGTCGACACTGCCCTGTGCCAAATGGTCGCCTGGGAGATCAGTGAAATGGGATTCAGGGTGGAGCTAGTGCTGCTAGATCTAGTGTTCCTACAAGCCGAGGCAGGGGAGACGAAGATACAACCCACCGTTGCAGCTGAGCGGCAGTTGCTGCTCAATCAGATTTTTCCAGCCACTAGCCCGCTATGCATTAGCTCACTCCCAACTACAGATACCGGACTTGCTTCCCCTAACGCAGCAGAGCGACGCCCGTGTGTCGAGGCCCTGCGATGTCTCATGAAATCTTGGCCCGGTTGTCCCTCTCCTCTGTGTGACTGCCCGTCCCTAGCACATGCCACCGAAAATGCTCTGCTCACTGCAGAGCTTTTGATCAAGAGGTTTTACGTGGAGACCTTCGTCAAGGTTGCTAACCGCCCGCCTATTCTACCTCGACGACTTCCCGCTATGAGCCCACTGCTAAACTCTGTCCCAAGAGGATTACAGTCAGCTCAGCCAACTCCAACTCCGCCTCCGCCTCCGCCTCCGCTCCCGTCGCCGCCGTCGCCGCCGCCTCCGCCGCCGCCTCCATCAGCTGAGTCGCCTCCATCGACTCCCTCGCCTCCCTTGTCCCCGCTGTCGCGATTGCCGCCATTGTTGCCATCAGCCTCCTCCTCGACATTACCGTTATCGCCTCCAACAGATTCTCTCCCCGTTCCGACTCCTATTGCAGGCAGAGATCCGCTTTCCCTTCCCTCACCCAGATCTGACCCTCCGGTTTCTACAATTGCCAACACGTTCGCCCATACGCGCTCGTCATCTCCTATACCGCAAGGCATGTT
Organism: Irpex sp. Y119-03; assembly: GCA_037042295.1. NCBI lineage: Eukaryota > Fungi > Basidiomycota > Agaricomycetes > Polyporales > Irpicaceae > Irpex > Irpex sp. Y119-03. The sequence goes on along the minus strand of JAXQKB010000484.1, from coordinate 5,166 downwards.
GGAATACCGCGAAGTCACGCCATGTCCTCCTACTCCACCTCGGCTGGGCTCACAATCCCCGCCTTTTTTTTTCAGCCTAGACTACTCGACAACAGACTACTCGACAACATTTTGAGCCTGTTGTCCCTGTTTCACTCTGCACAGCTGTTTGGTCGTGTCTATCCCGCTTGACTGGTAATCTTTCTCGTGAATCGAAACATACATTTCTTACCCTGCATCGGTGGCCCTGGTGATCTTGTGCAGACTCAATTCAATATTGTCAAACCTTTCTTGGGTGACTGCGATGATCGCGTTGAACAAGCTCAAGCCCGAAGAATTAGAAAAATAAGTTATCGCTACAGGCAGTTGGGAGTAAATTAACGATCTCTAAGTTTTAATTGCTAATATTCCTTGAGTCGCATGTAGAACTTTGTTATTTATTCTAGCCTGTTGAGCTTGCAAGCCCGCCCACCATACAACATGTCGCCTCCGTTGCATGGACTCACCTTCAGCAACCCAGAAAACGAATGGCTTCTCATCCAGCTGTACAGTGACGACGTCAAAGCAATTCTAGCCTCCAATACCCCACGCGTAGTCGAGTACGACGCAGCTGGGAACCCCGCAAGATCGAAGATGGGGCGCACAAATAATGACGGTGCATTGAAGAGTGTCGCGGCTCATTTGACAAAGCTGTACCTCGAGAAATTCTCCGAACCGTTCACCGAGGAATCCGACATGGACTTCAAGGCTCGGAAGCTCGCTTACAGGGCACAAGGGATCAAACACCTTCGTAAGGTCCAGGCGGAAACACCAGAGACGCATCAACAGCGAGTAAATGCTACCATCCTTTCTGACGTATGCAGTCATTCCCCGCACTATCCGATAGTTACTACATGATTTCTAACTCAAGTTTGTTACAGCGAATGTATCGTTGGGTTTGTGAGCACAGTCCGAACAAAATCAAGAAAACGAAACACGCAGTCATCACAGAGACAACACGTCCCCCTCCCGCCTTCACGGCTTTCTCTACGTTCAAGGCTTCCAGCAAGCCCACTACTCTCAACGCTGCTGTCTCATCCCCTTCGACTTCTTTTGGGACTGTTGATATCGGCCAGTGGATCAGCAATACACAGAAGTCGTTCTGTAATCTGACACCAGAAGACCTCGAAGGGTTAGATCTGGAGGCGGAGAGGTTGAATGGGACAGTACGCGCTAGCGTGCCGTTAGAAACCATGGAAATCGCTCGTCGAGAGTAAGTTATCGTACTGTGCATCCTGCTCTTTTGTATTGTGCTGATTTATTCTGCAGCAAGATCAAGCAGCTTCCCACATATATGCAAGGTGTACTTCGTTCCCTGGGCGAGCAGACTGGCTGGGGTGGGATGGTTGTGCTCGGAGGTCCTGCGGCCGATGACAGTGGCAATATTGAGCATACAGTGTCAGTGTTTTATTCATTGTACCTGGGATCGTTTTCTTACGAGATAAATAGCGTGGAAAATGCAGCGGACAGTCAGCGAAACACGTTCTCAAAGCATATGTGCAAAACATTCAGCATCGCGGAGCAGCGATGGGCTACCGAAGTTGACGTGTTTTTTCAGAAGGTCTTCAATCGTGCGTGTTTTTACGATAACCATACTATTGTCGCTTAATCAGTCTATGACAGCTACACAAACTGACATAGGTACTGAATACAATTGCTCTGAGGATTTAGCCAATGACTTTGCCTTAACAGGTACTACGTCCTCTGCGCTAGAAGCAGACGACGAGACAGAAACGCAAGGAGAGGAAGTTGATGTGTTACAAGAGGTAAGTCTGTCGCACTCCTAAGTTGCCAAACTCATTCTAGCAATTTCGACAGGGTATTTTGCACACTGAAAGCGGAGATAACGTTTCTTCGGCCAATTCCATCGTAAGTGGTTACATTTTATGATATGTATTGTCATCATTTTCAAAAAATATTGATTAGATTGACGAGCAGCCAGATTCTTTGAATTCCACCGCCCTCGGATTTGAGCTGGCAAATCTTCTAGCAGCCGATCGCGAGACGTCGCAGGTCAGGCTCGAGAGTAATGGTACCGTCCCCGATGCTCAGGGTTCTCCAGCTGGCAACACAGTAGCTCCGCAAGAGCCCGACGTTATCGCGCAAGAACTGCCAGGGCCAAGCAGTCAAGGAGAGGTTGCCATGGTCTTGAAGCAAAAGGCCAGCAAAGATTCTGTTGCAGAGCGGCCAGCGAAGCGTGCTCGTAGGGATACAGTTGACCCTGCACTTTTAGTTCCACCAAGCGGTGTTTCGCAGCGTTCTCGACGCACGATTATTCCCAAGTTGGTTGGTACGGCCGCGTATGATGCGATTTCAGCGCGCCAGGATGCTGCATTGAAGAAGGGTCGAGAGCAACGCCGAAAGGCCAAGGGTCATAGCAAGTGAGTAACATGTTGATCAATTCAGTAGAAGCAAGTGCTCATCGCAGACACAAAACAGGAAATGACCCGGCTTTGTGGTACTGTGGTTCGTAGTAACGTTGTCCTAGGAAAAATAGATCAATCCTTTTCCCAGTCTCATGTGCATGCCCTGATTCAGAGTCTGACATAGGTCAGCATGCGCGGTAATGCCCGGGGTCGTTTGCCAACAGTTATAAGAGATGAACATCTTCGCCATTCTTCTGCATTACCCAGCCCACGTTTTACTTCACTTTCGCAAACAGCCATGTCCTCTCCCTCTCACCCTTCCAGCGATTGGACCGGAGACGTACTTGAATGCCCTCTGACCCGATACAGTCGAGAGTTTCGTACTCTTGTTGATACTGAGACCCGTCGTGTGGCTGAGCTACTTGGTCTTCCCATCTCTCGTGTCTGTGAGCTTTGCGGACGCGATGGTGTCATTGCCATTGGCAAGAAAATCGCGGAGATTGGTAATGTATACTTGAATGTAGGTAACCTGCCGTCTTTATAATACTGCAGCTGACTTTTGCCTTAGTGCAGATACTGCCGGAAGGTCAAGAGGCTGCACGAATTGGCGATGCCCCCGGAAGTTGTCGCTACCATTGAACAAGCACGGTCCAGAGAGGTTGAGCGGTGGCTTTCAGAGGAAGGTCCAGAGACTTATATGTCTTCGTTGGCGGCAGCGGCTGGGATGACTACCCCCTCAAGCACTACTGCCAACACCGGTTCTGATGTTCCCCCTTCTATTGAACGTCCATCTAAACAGGTATGTGTTTGCGTTTGGTACAGCGTCATTTGGGTAATGTTCGTCTTTCAGCTTTTTACTCCCGTGCCATGCACGCCTCCCCCAAGTACTCAACCTCGAGGCCGCCTGCCATCTTTCGAGCAGAAACTCTTTGAGGCTCTCAACATCTCCCCGCCCACGACTCCAGAGCGGCTCCTTCCCTCGCCTCTGCCTGACTCGTCTATCCCTGGCTCCGCGACGTCCGCTGCACTTGATGCAGCAGACTCTGACGTTGAAGTGGTTGGGCCTCTCCGTCGCGGACAAGTAAGTCTCTGTTTCTGTAGAGCAATGTTTCAATTACTCATTCGAGACCGATACTCTGTTAAAGGGTACCAAACGATGCCCTATCCTCCTCTCGCCCTTCTCCTCCACCACTAAAGCGGAAGGGTCTAGCTCTTCTGGCAAGCGCAAGGCTACCGACTCTGGAAATGTGCGCACTTCTTTGTTCCGCGACGTCAGTGATCTCATTGTTCTTATCAGCTGCCTAACAAAAAGGCGAAGGTAAACTCCACAGGCGCACTTCGCATTCTAAACGTATTGGTGTGGTTCAAGGTGAGCTCCCTTTAGTTGGTAATAGCGAACCTTGCTTATAGGTGTCAAGGATGGTGTGAAACATATCTCTTCGGAGGAGCACGTCCCACTCGTGTTTTCCATTTCCGACTTCGCGACCATCTGCGCCGCCCTCAATATATGCCCGAAGGATAGATTTGAGGTGTATTGGCCTAACCTCTGCTCTTGGGGAGACGAGATTTCGCGCGATGTTCCTATCGCGCACTATCCACTTGAGTACAACACCATTATGCTGCGCCGGTCGGGTGTTAAGAGTTGCCCCGGATTCCACACCATAGTAGGGAAAGTGTTCCAAGATTAAGATCAGATGGCTCTGCTCTTCTCATTCTTATCATCATCCCCGCGGAACCCTCAAAAACTACAAAGTCCAAAAAAAGCTTGTATCTGCATTTTTTTGTTATTTTTGTGATGTCTGTTCGCTAGCTCTATCGTAGTTTCAGTTATATCTTAATCAGCGGTTTGGCTAATGTGAAAAATCTGACTGAAAACGAACATTATGATTGAGTAAGTATTCAGAGAAAGATAGACTGCATTGACGATACATGAGATAACTATTATGCTACAAGGACGACGTCGCGACAATGGTGTCTATGTAGTGCGCAAGTGTAAATCCTCGAGAACACCCTCCGGCCTTACCAAATGGATCTTATGTTGGGACTTGCGAATCCAGATCATTGGAGGCTCGTCCAGAGACGTATGCTCGGGGTGCAGAGCCCATACGCCCTTCGACCCTAGCATACGTCCTTGTACAGCCGTCGTACGCTCGATGAACATCGATGAACCCCGGCCATCTGTGTGAATCTTGTTCGTGGGCACAGGTCCTTCGGCGTGAGGCGCATCTGCGTGATGCTCAAAGAATAAATAACATTATCCTGTCCTTCATACTGCGACTTACACAGATCGTCGATGATTTCAGGTTTGAATTGGAGGATAGGGATAGATGTCGAGAGCCCGAGATCGAACCGAGTCGTCCATTTGTTGATTTTCTGAAAATATAGCACGGTAAATGAAGACGGGGCAATCCATGGAATACGGCTCGTTACCTACCTGCTTCTGATTGAGGTCCATTGGATTGTACCACCTTGCCAACACCTCCAACGACATACGGTACTGATCTCCATCCGTACGGTCAGCCTCGCGCTCGTAATCCTCGTCAGTCTCGACGAAGTACAACTTCCGATCCTTTACCGCGAAAGCAACAAACACCCTCCCGCATGTTCCAAACGTCTGCGCTAGGAGCTTCTTCAGCTTCTTGACATCCAAGTTGTAGGACTTGGGCACTCTCATCTGCAACAGGCGCCGCGAGCTGAGGAACCGAGCGAATCTGTGAGAGCGGCCCATGTCCATAGCTTCCTACTCCTTCTTGTTCCTCGACGTCTGTTCGCGCGGTACGAG